>CAIGRK010251527.1:0-10865 GCA_903798315.1 Fraxinus greggii | reverse complement strand
TGAACTTTATATATTTTTTCAAAGTTTCAAACAAAAGATAAGTTTCAAATTTAAATACAAAATAGTAAATAAATAGTATAGGAATTTAAATCTTATCTAACTCTTTATCAGACTCCAATTCAATATCCTATTCTTCATCTAATTTGTCTTTCGTGCCTTCTGATACAAAATCCTCTTCGTTTGGCTCCCTTATTTCATTTTGAGCATTTCTAGTACCTCTTGAAGGTTGTGAAATATCATTTTCGGCACCATCATACTCCTCTTCATCATCATAACCCTCTACAATTCAAGATTGTGCATTAGTTGCATCACTTGCTAATAGATTCTCTATTTTGCCCTTCCTCCTCTTCTTGTTTGCCATCCTTGCATTAAATTGGATATAGACAAGGTTGTTCATCCGGTATATCAAGTTTATTTCGTTTCTTTGTGTGTATCTACCAAAACAAAAAAGAAGAAGAGAAAAAAAGGTACATTTAATGGAGCAAAGCATATTTAAGTAATTATTCATCACTCATTAGTAAGTAAAATCTTAATTAATAATTTAATACTTACCCCTTCAAAAGAACTTCAGTTTCTTTCACAACCGGATGAACTAGTAGTCAAACCAAGTATCCTTTTGCCATGGTTTTCAAACTGAATGTTTCATTCCCATAAAAATCCCACCACCTCACTAATAAATATAAATGAAAGAGACAAACATGTTATTAAAATATATACATAATCATATATAAAATACAACAAATTATTGATACGAGAGAAAGAGTAATAGTTTCACATACTCGGACAGTAATTTTCATCATTGTTCTCACATGCACTTATTGTAAGCTTCCTTCCAAATGAACATTCCTCTTGGACATATCTTTGCAACTCAATATTTATGACATGATGTTGCATTTGATCATTAGGAAAGAATATCTCAACACAAGTAATCAAATTATTTATCATGAATGAATCACTTTGATACATGGATTCTTGAAAAAATAGAATGGATTCAAAAAGTAAGTCGTTGCATGAAGTGGACTATCAAGGCGACCCTTGCTTTTAGCATCAATAATGTCCAAGATTGGCCTATAATCACACTCCCTCTTCGATGTCTTTGAAATCTCATCGTTTGTCTTTAGTAGCTCTCCATAAACAAAACCCATTGAAGGTTTTTATTCTCCATCAACAATCCTAAGAACTTTTACTAGAGAAGTGAATGCCTTCAAACAAGAGTCTATCATGTTCAAAAAATTGTTCAAAACAATAAAATCAAATGCCTCTTTTCCCTTTTTGGACCTAGACCATTTCGTGTTATCCCATTCATTGCTAGTCATCATACTTCTCAACTCTTGTTTTTTATCAAGCAAGTTTTGCAATGTTAAGAACGAGGATGTCTCAATTTCTTATTTGCATTTATAGAAGCATCATTGACATTGATAGACCTTGCAAATTGATCCATGGGTCCCACATTAATAAGCCTTTTCCTAGTCTCTTTTTCAATAATAACAATTTCATCTTCTTCTTCCTCATCTATTGTATGCAAAGATATATTCATATCTTCACTCAACTTAGCATCATTCAATAGCTTCTCTATTTTTTTAGACTTGGTTCTTTGAATAGCCTCAACACAATTAGCATTTTGTTCTTCACTTGCTTTAGGACATGATGCCACAACTCTTCCCTTGATTCCCGCTACGTGAAGTTTATGCCTAGATATTTATCCCTTAGTAACCTTCTCACATAATATGCATTTCACATTATTAAGATTGTATGGATCTACCAAAATCGCGGTTTCCCGTTCGACATCTCTAGAATCTCTTTTGAGTTGACTAGCAATGGATTTAGATACAGTCGAAGAATCACCTTCTTCCATTGGTTACTAAAAAAATAGATACATTATAAAATTTATTTATAAACGTTGGGGTTCAGTGTTGTACTAGAATAAAATAAGACTAAGATAAAGCTATTAACAATATTTTTGTACAAGATATACCGTTTCATATTATGATTAGCAGAGATATTAAAATAAATTTATCAAAGCAAATTGATTAAAGAAATTATTGACCAAATAAAAATACGCAATTCTAGTAAAATTAATTTTACTAGAAATTCTGAAATTTCTGAAATTGAAGTACGAAAATTTAAAGGGTATAGAAATAAGAACAATAAAATACTATTTTTCCTTCATTACGATTTTGTAGTGTACTCAAATAAAATAAGTCAACTTTTGTAGTATACTCAAAAGAACATACTATTTTTTTCTTCATTACGATTTTCCTACATGATTTTTCCTAATAAGATTTTAACGGAATATATTCTTTATATAATGAGTGTTTTATCACCTACAAAATATTTTTTCCTTAAAATAATAATCATGTTACAAGTGTACACGAGAGTTTTGAAGAGAACAATAACAAGACCCCCTTTTATGGAACTATCATGTTACTACAATCATCAAAGATGCATGACAAGATTATACTAAACATACTTCACAAGAACTGTGCTATTAAAGATATTGGTGTACAAAACATGGAGAGCTTGAGCCTCGATACATGGATATTCTTTTATTAAAATTAGGGGGATCAAAAGTACTATTCTTCATTCGATCAAATTTTGTCCCAGAGTTTTTGACAAGATGTTAGCGATGCAGTATTTTATTATTCCAATTTTGTTATACTTATTTGAACTCTTTCTTCGTTAGTTTGATATTTTTATCCCAAATGATTTATGCCAAACTAAGTTTTTATCGAGATAGTTATTGTGCAAATAGCTATCAAAGATAGCGTGTTATAAAAGTACAGGATAAATATTTATGATTATCGGATACTTAAATAAGTTTTACTTACTTTAAAAGAGCTTTTTATCATATTGTATCTCTCACTATAACCCTATATGTATGTATGTATGTATGTATGTATGTATGTATGTATGTATGTATGTATGTATGTATGTATCTTTGTTATAATAAAATACACACTTAAATTTTAACTCTCTACTTTTCTCTCTTATTCTCTTTTTATTCCCATCTCTCTTCGTAGTTTTAATGTTTTATCGAACAATTGACTATGTCATTCTTGTTGTTTATAAAGTGTAACAATCTTTTTTTCTTTATTCTTAAATTGATGCAACAATTACCATAATTCATTGCTATATATAGAAAACTAGACAAATGTTCATTTCGACTAACTATGCAACAAAGCTAAAAGGTTGAAGTTTTAAATGTTCACTTTCTGGATGTTGAGGACCAAAGTACAACACGGTGGAATGCTGCAGACCTCCATTGCTATTTTTATTTTCTTAATTTTGTTTTTATTTTTTTTTTTAATGTGGGTGCGCTTGAGAGGAGAGAGGAGGGCCTATAAATACAAAGATACATAGAGGGAGGACGGGGGAGAGGATCCAGCACCAAAATCTCTATTGAACCCAGAGAATTTTTCCCCACCTACTATCCCAGATAACAAATGGGTGTTGAATTTCATCACATCAACAACAATGAAATCGACGATGCTGATGCAGCCTATGCCGCCGCCCCTGTGGTGCTTGGACTCCAACCCTCAGCCCTTGTGGACCATGTGGCCCGAGTTGATTTGTCATTCCTCTCCCAAATCCACGGCGATGCCGGTGGCTCTTTCCCTGTACTGCCTCGTTCTTGTTGCTAATTGTTTCGTTTGTGAATTGTGGGTTTTATTTTTATGGATTTATGAATAATTGAATACTGATTTAGAAAGCAGAAGCCTATTAGGTGGTTGTTGATTAGCATGGTTTTCAGTCGTTGTTTTGTTCGGGGTGCTTCGAATTATGATATAAAGTATGTTTGGTTAGGTGCTTTTAGGCGGGGTTAACGTTCTCGAAGTTTGGTGATTTTCTTTATTTCTTAGCGTGCATGGTTGAGTTTAAACATTCTTGGGATAAATTTTGATCCTTTTGAGGATGCAGACACAGAGATATAAGTAAATTTAAGGGTGGGCTAAAAAATAGATTGACGATGTGGTATAATAGGTTTTAAGTAGCAAAACGTATGAAATTTGATCATTTAAAAATATACTTCCAGTTCATTCTGCAACAAATACTTGTCATTTTAACAAAACTTCAAATTCTGAATTATGTTCTTTCACGATGCTACATGCCAATTCATTAAATGGCATCATATTGCTGCATCTGAGTTTACAAAAAAGAGAACATCAGTCATGTGAAATGTATCTTGTACTGACTTTTTTGGTTTAGTGAGAAGAATGCAGAAGTAGAAAACAATGCCTCTAAAAACACATCACGTGGAGGTAGTTTCAGGGGTTCTTTCAGTAACCCAAATGCTGAAAATTCAGGATAGAGAATTTTAAATATTTGCAAAAGTCCTACTCCATCTCTCTCATAGTACCACCCACCATGACACCTCACCCTCACCACCAGCTATCAACCATTCCGCCACCAATCACATGCACTCCCTTTGACGTGGGGACTGGACGGTCCAATTACGTGGTGCAATGGTTCAACTTTTCCGGTATTTGTAATAATTTTTTTAATATACTTAATATATTTTGGGCTATTTTAAGGTTGCGGATGAAGAGCTGAAGATGATCTTGAGAGAGGTTAATGCCCATATTCTTGCTTCACTTGACAATGCATCTCCTTTGAAGACCATAGCAGGGGGAAGTGTTGCTAATACTATTAGAGGCCTCGCAGCAGGCTTTGGGGTCACTTGTGGTATAATTGGGGCATGTGGGAATGATAAAGAAGGCAACTTGTTCGTTGATAACATGAGCTCTTATAAAGTTGATCTCTTGAGATTGAGGTTGAGGAATGGGCCCACTGCACAAGTGAGCATTTCACCTTCTGCAAATGATGTCCCTTCATATAATAAAGATTCTTAAATAGGTACTAATAAGTGCTTAAACCTAATTTATTGACGTATGGAACAGTGTGTTTGCTTGGTTGATGAATTGGGCAATCGCACAATGCGACCTTGTCTCTCTAGCGCTGTAAAAGTTCAGGTGCATGACACTTTAATCTAGTCTGCTATGCAATAACTTGTGATTCTTAAGGAGTTTTGTATAATAGTTGGTAAACAATTGTGCGTGTGGTCTGATGTTATCCTTTTTTCCAGGCAAATGAGCTGACAAGAAAGGATTTTAAGGGTTCCAAGGTGATACATTTCTGACATAAATATTTGTTAAGCCATATTGCACGTGTTTTATTCTCCCCCCCCCCCCCCCCCCCCCCCCCCCCCCCCAACCCCAACCCCCCCCCCCCCCCCCAAAAAAAAAGGCACCGTCAAATATCTACTCCATGTACTAGGAAAAATCCCATCAAAATTTTCAATTAGATGGCAAAATAATACCAAACCAAAATTCAATCTAAAATAACCTACATGAAATAAAGGGAGCAAGCAAAATTTATTAGTCGAACTCTTATAGTCGATTTTTATATTGTCATTCTTCTTCCGGACTTGAACTTCAAAAAGCTTATACAAACTAACATTTTCTCAGAGAGAGAGAGAGAGAGAGAGAGAGGTACCTTGAATGAGAGTTGTTTGGATCTTGCATGAACAAACAGATAGTTGTAAGTATTCAGAGCTTGAGAAATTCTTATGCATGTCATTTGGTTCTATATAAAGAGCTTTTTGTTTAATTTATGAGTACTCAAAGCAAAGATAGGTTGGCATTTGGCAATGTCTTTTCTTTCTTTATCAATTACTCTCTCCTTTTGCTTTTTGCAGGCATGATTCCTGCTGATTGAGAGAGATAAAGTCAAGACTCACACTCAAAATTTAATTTCAAAGTGTAAAAGTAAATCTTCGCTTTTTAATTAAATTAATCACTTACTACAATTTAGAAAAAAAAAAATTATATGGCATATTGATGAGGTAGATCAGATAATTCATGGTGGTTAAAGGAAAAAACCATTCAACCTCATCTAACACAAATACTATGCATCAAACACAACATCAAGCTGGATAACACTGATAGTACCGGCTTTCCAAGAAATCTGCACATATTTTTCGAATAAAAAAATTTTGTTTCTTTTTCGTCTATTAGAAATATTTGGTAACGTAAAAACTATTCAGGCATGAAAGATATTTCGTCACGAGTAAAAGAAAAGAAATGCTTATAATTATATTTGCACCCTTATATGGTATGATTGTGAGCATGTTACATCACTTGGTACACTCGTAATAAATACAGTGAAAGCATGCCCTAATGGTCGTGTATGTGACTTTTAAACAATTAATTATCTTTGTAATAAAATTATTATTGCTTTAGATTATGTCTCCACACACACTACATTGTGTAATATTAGTCATGAAAGATATTAGTCATGAAACCTAGATGTATTTGATTTTATCGAAGAATTCCGACACTTGGGAAATTTAGAAAACATATAATAAGAACATATTTGATCACTGTAATAAACCAATTTGACCCCTTTTTTTTGTAATTATATCTAGTCGTGTCGAGCACGCGATAGACAAACATGTTATAGAAGTCATGACTAGAATGAAATAAATAAGAATTAGCTTCAAATGCAAAAATAAAATAAAATCATAAGATTTGACATAACCACTAATAATTAACGTAAAGTTGTGTGGAAAAGGCATGTGACAACTTTCCTTAATTCCATGCTAATGGATGGCATCATGATTAATTTTGTTAATGGTGTTCAATCCCAAGACATTATTATTCCATATGTGGGATTAGGGATTGCCCTTTGCTCTAAATAACTAAGGCTTTTATATTAACTCAATTTAATATGTCTAACTTATGTGAAATTTTGTTCATACTTTGTTAACAATTCTTTCGAGCGGAGTACCGTGTTGTCTCAACCCCTCATCAAATGATAACGTGTCTGTTCATTTCACAAAGTAACAAAGATCACATGCTCTATCAAAACTCAACTCTTTCACCGTGTTAAGGGTCGACATCTTAACCTCTTTTGAAAGTGGATTCTTGATTTTTCCAATTATTGTGATTAACTGAGTCCGCACATTCATTTGCTAGAAATGTAGATTCGTCATGTGCTTCCATATGATCAAGTCCTGGCTTAGAAAACGTTCCATTCCATTGTAGGGAAATGGAAAACTATATCCGGACAAATCAAATTTCGAATACATGCAATTTAATTCATTGAACGATGACATATAAAACGAAAGAAAATTTAGGGGTTGATAGGGTTTCTTGTAAAGGCTCTCCGACTCCCGGTAGACGAGGGACGAGATTCTCAAGGGAAGTTTCCCCAAGGTCAAATGCCTGTAGCATTTCACCGCAACAACAAGCACACGTGACTTATAGAAAATACTTTTACAATAACCATTACAAAAATTCAAGATTAATAGAGAAGGACAATGTGAGAGAGTAAATTAAGGCCTCTCCTTGAGCGTGTCCACGCCCCCTACTCCACATTTTTCCGTCGCCCCTTCCTCATTCGCATTTACTCGGGACCCCAAATAGCTTTCGGAGTTCTGAGTCCCGTGGAAAGAGGAGGGCGGTGACAAGTACATTGCAGAAATCGATGAAACTAAGGAGAGAACGTTATTCAGAATCTCTACCGGAAGGTTTATACAGAGACACCTAGCAGTCAACATACAAATCTAGAAGTACAAACAATAACTCAACCTCAATGTTACAGACCATGATTGTCAGACTCGTAGAACAGGTGCTAAGTGATCTGTTCACAAACTACAGAATTTGACTCTTATCCAGGTAGACAACTCAACCCCTATTGAAATCCGAACAACCATTTTCTCAAACGTCGCTGAAAGACGCCATCAAAGTCATTGGCTGCCAGGTTCATTAGTCTGCTGTCGACTCCAATTACCAGCTTTACGCTCTCCTCGCTTTCTTTTATTAATCGGAAAATGTATCTCTCAAGCTAAGCATGATTCCAGAATTGATTGTTTTTGGGATACAGCAGTAATTCCTCCTGCATCAGTATCTAATTCTGGAAGGGATGCGTTATTGCTGTCTTCTTTCTCGCTATTTTCACGGTCTTGAGGCTTCTCGGCAGATTCACCATGATTATTTTCGGTAGGTGGCCCCTCCACTTCGACCCCCTCGTTATGTAGTATATTATCAACAATCTGTAGAAACAAGTCAGAAAATGTCCAAAATAGAAACTAACAGATAACTTGGACATAATGTGGGGGAAAAATCTAAGAGCATAAATTGCGTCTCCAGCTTATTCTGACAATTTTTTTTTCGCGACATCCTTGTTGAGAAGCAATTTAATGACTATCAACTATTCAAGGTGACCTTGTTAAAAATAAGACTCGGGGCATCCAGCCGAGTTGGTTTTTCTTTTACTAGGTGGTCTGCATTCCTTTGACCAAGTCTTTCTTTTCCCTGTAAACATGTTTTCTTAATGTATTAAAGAGAGCATAACTAATGTCGTGAAGTTACAAGCCAGGACTCATTGACGCATGGGATGGGAGATTTACCGTGGGGGAAGTGGGGTCAGCTGCCCCCACACAATTGGATTTTCAAGATTTTGCGCAAGATTTTCAAAAAATTCCTTATAGTTTTGAATTTGCCACATTTAAAATTTTGTGAAATTTGCCCCTAAAACTCTACAATCCTAGCTCCGCCCCTTCGCTGGCGCAATAAGCCAGCAAGAGGTGAGGATGGGGCAGGTATGGTTACATTATGTAACAGAGTACCATGCAAATTTTACTGATAAACAGAGTATTGTGTCTTACTCTTTCAGACGAATCGCCAACTTCTGCCTGATGCGGGGTGATATCAACAGATGATAATAAGCCAACTGTACTTTCAATTATATCAGGAACAGTAATGGCCTCTCTGTAGCTCGACGCTGCACTTTCAGGCATAATGAAATCTCCTAGATCATAGCATGACAAGTGCTGAGTTGGCACATATAGACCTCCAACTGAAACTGCCTCTCCATTACAAGCAGAGAATGTAGAGCTATGGACAAAGCTCGTTTGAGCATCACACGCCACAAGCTGGCTCAAGTTTTCAGACGAAGAAAATGTTGCTGCACTTTTTACCATGGTAGAATCAAGTCGGACCTTCATTTTATGAACTCGAGTCAGCACTAAATCAATCTTGCGAAGGATATGCTCGAGGTCATTGTCCTTGTCTTCAAGAAACGAATAATCATCACGAACTTCAGACTCATCATAGCCACTGTTATTCTGATCTGTAAACATGAATAAAAGAGAAGCTACACTCATCCCACATCACAAACAAAGCCTTTTAATCATAGCAACAGAATGAAAATGATACATTTTACAAGACTAAGATAGTTGAAGAATAATCATCTCCCCAAGTAATGAAATACAAAACACCATTATTGTAAAGGTTCAAAAGCAACAAAACTAGAAATGTCACAAGTATCTAGGGAAAGTTGCATTTTGTATGAGTTTTTTCTCCAATCATGGTAGGAATAAGAATGATACTCAAGTCATTCATTTTAGACAATTGAACTGTTCAAAACATAAACAGTTTAGGTATTTAGGTTTGACAATTGACGAGGAATTGAAAAGGATGAAAGTATAGAGTTAGAGTTAGTTGGATAAAAGAATGTTAAAATGATTCTCTGTGGTAGAAAAATATCTATAAGTTTCATAGGTAAATTCTAAATATGGTTAATAAATCAGTTATGTTTTGGTACTGATTATTGGGTGGTTGAACGGTAAATTGCTCACTAGATAAGTCAAAAAGGCATACAGCTTTATCTTTTTCAAAAATCAATCAGTAGGTAACGAGCTCACTGAGAAAATTAAAATTTGCCTTTCCCGTGATATGAGGGAACCGTACTTGAAACCTTACTTTCAATAGATCTATGGAAGTAAAGGGAAATAAATTCTGACACGAAGATGTGTGATACATTTCTTCTTGTATTCCCCATAATAATAATTGTATTATTCACAGAAATGCAACAGTTTGGCATATATTATAATTGGGTAGGTTATGAGCAAATATACCAATCAGGCGAGTCTACCAATTTCAAAAAGGTATCAAATTGAAGAAAAATAGGAAGAAAATACTAACAATGTCCAGTATCTTACCGGCATCATCCTAGGACTTCAAACCATCTAGGTAAACCGAACTTGAGAAGTTTGGAATTTAAACTAATAAAAATAATATTTTAAGTTGATCGAAATTTCCTTGCATAAATCAAACCTGACTTGAACTAGAACCTATTAGGAAACATGAGGTGTGGATAATACACTCTCATATCCAGCAAAAACAGAGCACATTATTTACAACTTTGCTGTAAAAATCCAGACAAATTTAACCATTACTTAAGGAGACTAAACTAAAAAGAAATCTAAAATAAGCGACAATCAGACTGGAAACTGGTTAGATGCCTCCAAACAATCCCCTTTATTCTTAAGTAGGGCAAGGTTAATATGAACTCAAAATGTTAGAAATGCTGACCAGACAAGAATTAATTAAAATTTCATAGCCAAAGATCTGTCATTTTAGGTAAAGCATCAAACTTCTAGACTTATCTGGAGATAATTCATGGTGCACAATGATTCACATCAAAATTCAATCCCCTAATTGAGATTATGCATTCTCATAACTTACAAAGAATACTTCATGAAAGTGAAGGACGAAAGCTTCCCAAACATATAGGTAAAATATACAATCAAAGCTAAAATAGTTAATAGGCCATCTAGGCTTTAGTCGTACCTGGAATACCAAAGTCATCCCGTATAGGAGTTCCATCCACATCAGACCACTTATTTTCTGCAATATGTCACATCAATGGGTAATTTCTCTACAACAACCATGACAGAAAAATAGAGACAGCAAACATGCCAGATTGGACAGTTCAAGGTATTATAGAATAAATACACATAAAAAATCATGTTTGTTATCTTCTGCAGAGTTAAGACAATTATTTCAGATTGATCGGAACAA
>CAIGRK010251509.1:0-15850 GCA_903798315.1 Fraxinus greggii | reverse complement strand
TAGGGCATAACATTTACAAATACTACTTCAAGTGTCAAAACTAAGGATAACCTTTTCAAAACTCAACAAATAAATGCATTAAATGAGCATAAAAACAAAAATAATAGTAAACAAACTGAATATCATCATCTCAAAGCAAAGTTAAGAGGCCTCACCTTGTATGAAATATTTAGCAAGAGACATGCGACTATCAAATATTGATGCCTCATGCATCAAATGGGAAGTTAGAATAAAAAATTTCTAAAGCAGCATGTACTAAAATGTTCTAATAAAATGCTAGATATGTCTTAATATTTGCAGCAGCAGATGACAGGTTTGTCTGCTTCATGAAAAATGGTCAATCCTTTCGCTGATCAGCATAACGATATTGCAACATTGGAATAGGGAACCGAACCACGCATCAGTTTGTGAAATACCAAGTTTTACAGATGCTGGAAATCCTTGTATGAACTCTGTATAAGCTAAACTTATAAATTCGCATGAGTTGCATATTTTTCTTAGTTGAAAGTTGCAGAAAAGTAAGTACTCCCGTAGTCTCGTTTTGCTCCGATAGTGTTGGTTAGTAGTTAAATACTCGTTGATTATGTGGACGGTTAGTGTTGAAGGGCTGTAAGAGATTGAGCCACAGCTTCTTGTTCCCAATTTAAATTGCATTTCTATATGAAAAACAACAGTTTTGGCTCGTCTAATGTAGTACCATAAAAGCTGCATGCCACAGACATAGTATGATTTCCAACTTTTTGTGGGTAATTTTCTTTGATATTATTTACGCCATGCTCATTAGAAACTATTTGGGCACAATGGGATTTTATTTACAGGGTGAGAGGATAGGAATGTGACGGCATGCCAATGGTAAAGTGGCATAGAGCATTGAAGATGCTCGTGCAAGCCGTGTCAAAGACATTGTTGTATTATCTAAGAGTAGAGATTCTTCGGAGGAGGATCCATTCATTGCTGTATATGCATCGTCCAATGAGGTTATATGCAATGGGATGTTCGGGCAGTTAATAAGGACAATACTAATCCACTAGCTGAGGCTAATACCAAATCCAGGCTTGTCTTGTAGGATCATCTATCAAATGGGAGTTTGAATTTTGTTTGACATGATTTTCTTTCTTTCAATTCTCAATTTATTGTTGGGTGGTATGAATATATAGTTAGGTTTAGTGATCTAGCAAGTGACAACAGCTATTAGTCCAGTAACAACTTGGAACTATGCATGAGCGATTGCCTTCATGCTGACTGTTATAGTGTTAGATTGATCTGATCAATTAATCTGTCGAGTTATTTTCTTTACGTTGTTCTAACTTCTGTTGTTATAAATTACTTTCTTCTTTTCCCTTTTTCAGCTGTGAGATGACTGTGAGTTGAAAATTCTAATCCAGAGGCGGCCGTTGTAGAATCATAAGAGCTGTATTGTCCTTCTGTTTTCCCCTTGAATAATTCTCCTTGAACTAGTTGAAAGACATGGATGGTGGGATAGGGTGATGCGATATATAATAATTAGATGATGTGTTTTTATTTTTTTTCAAATTATCCAATCATGTGTCGACACGTGTCCTCTCTGCTTTTGAACCTAACTTTGAGCCTATTTGTAGAGCACAATTGTTTCCCCTTTTCCTCTCCTTTTTACTTCCCCACTTCTGTTTTTTCTTTTCTTTTCTTTTTTTGGAAGAAACGAAGTTTGTCATGCACGTATTAGGGGTTTTTGATCAATAACATTATTTTTGACATTTTACAAGCATCTATTTGCAAAGCATCATGATACACTCAACAGTTGAAATGAAAATAAATAAATAAATGCCGTTGTAGAATCATAAGAGCTGTATTGTCCTTCTGTTTTCCCCTTGAATAATTCTCCTTGAACTAGTTGAAAGACATGGATGGTGGGATAGGGTGATGCGATATATAATAAATGGATGATGTGTTTTTATTTTTTTCAAATTATCCATCATGTGTCGACACGTGTCCTCTCTGCTTTTGAACCTATCTTTGAACCTATTTGTAGAGCACAATTGTTTCCCCTTTTCCTCTCCTTTTTACTTCCCCACTTCTGTTTTTTCTTTTCTTTTTTTTTTTTGGAAGAAACAAAGTTTGTCAAGCACGTATTAGGGGTTTTTGATCAATAACATTATTTTTGACATTTTACAAGCATCTATTTGCAAAGCATCATGATACACTCAACAGTTGAAATGAAAATAAATAAATAAAAGTTATTGCCCTCTCTGTATTACGGTATTAGTTGATATAAATTGAATTTGACAACAGTAGTTAAGCTCTAAAATTTAACTCCGAAACATTATAAAATCGAAGAAAATTCCCAACATTAACTTTATTGCCCTCTCTGTATTACAGTATTAGTTGATATAAATTGAATTTGACAACAGTAGTTAAGCTCTAAAATTTAACTCTGAAACATTATAAAATCGAAGAAAATTCCCAACATTAACTCTGGGGAGCTTTCTCCTGTACATATCTTTGCTTCTGAACAATGTAAACCTTGTGCTGAACTCATTGTATTTGAAGACCAAGGTCCATTAACTGCAAGTTGATTAATACATGAATCATCATTCTAGAGACCAGGACGTATCTTACTTTTCAACTCGCAGTTTCTTAGGTGTGAAAGCCAGCCGACATTAAGACCTTTTATGAACTCGGCATGAGATAACATGAAATTCATTGTTCAGATAGCAAGATTCAGGACCAAGTCACGAAGTCAATGGCCATAATATTCAGAATCATGAAGAGCAATTGTCACTGCAATTATTGAATAATTCACGCTGTATCTGGCTTAATATTTTCCATTCTCGATAATCCAAGTATGTTCCACAGATGGGACTGCATAAGGAATCACACTCTGAGAATACGTGTCAACTTGTAGACCTGCAGGAGGAAAAGGTGTCACTCACCAGATATTACAGCGGGTTTGAACAAATGAAAAACCTATAAACATAATGAAATGAGGGTAATTCTCGGAAGGAAGTTCATAGGTATAAATACATAGGTATAAAAAGAATTCACTTCAATTGGGCCATTGTGTTTCGTATAGCATATCAATGCATCTATTCCTAAATTTCTTAGGAAATTTTGGGATAAACCCAATTTTTCATATTTTTAAATGTGTGTGTATTCCATCATACTGCTCTTTCCCATTTTCTGTGTTATTTCCCACCGGAAAAGGAAGAAGATAGAAGCTCTATATCTAATAATAATCCTGACCTGAGCAGTTCTACTTGGCAATGGAACTTCCAAACAAAATCTTACACCATCAATTCTGCAAATTAAAAATTCTACGTCAATATCAAAGAACAGGTAGATAAATAAAATATAGCAAATGAAACAGACATCTCAGTCAGTCCTAGACAAGGTAGGAAGAAAGACAAGGGTATCGTAACTCACCTTCTACTGATGGTTCTTTGAACATACTGGTCATGACCAATTAAACCTTGACCTCCATACATCTTTTCATCCGTATTCATTACGATCTGTTCCAGTTATTCATATATTTGTGTTACCAAGGTAATAAATGTCCAGAGTAAGGCTAGACCAACTTGAAAATGATGAAACACAGTCATAAACTACAAGAGAGAGCATATAGAGAAGACTAACAAAGGCTATAATTTCAAGTTAAATGGGTCCAAACACGTGCTACTATTTGCAGTCACACAATTCTTGCCACTGTATGAGTTTTCAGCCAAGTACTTTGCGATCATTCTGATAACATCTCTCAGAGCTTATAATACATAAAAGGTTGGTAGTCGAAATGATAATCAAGTGATTCCAATTTCCAACCTCCACTTTTCTTCTTAATAAAGGGAAAAAATGGCGGAAAAATTGGCATAGTATGTAGCCAATTCTCCACCTCCCTCTTTTAGAACTTCATAACACGAATGTATTGTACAAAAAGAATATTATACATATAACACGGAATGGATACATTTTGGTTATACATATTTGTAGTTTCTTTTTTTCTTTTTCCTTGTTTTTATGTATTTTCTTGTGTGTGTGGGTGTTGTTGTGGGGGGTGGGGGGTGGTGGTGGTTGAGAACATGCTGATCCCTTCTTTAGCTTCTAACACTAACCTACATTCAGGGTGTACCCAATGACTGCTTCTGCACGTGTACAAGGGACTAAATTAACAAATAGTATTATTAATATTCACTCATGGACCCGAGGTACTTTACTAGCCAAGAGAGCATTCTCAAAGGTATGAATAGAGATATATGCAGGAGCAGCACGCATTTTATCAAAGAATCATTCCTGACTCCATAACATGTATCTACGAGATTTTAATACAAATCCAATTGTTTGTATAAACTACTAAGAAAATCTGACTAATCACTTACTTGATACTCTCCAGCTTCTTCAACACCCACATTATATCTTTCATACGAATTTTCTGGATGAAAATTGAACACCAAGAGAAAGGGACCTCTTATATAAGATATCACCTGCTCCATAAGGAAATGTCTCAGATATATGCATGTTTATAAGAATACATAGCATAAGCAATACCTGCCAAGCATGGAAGCATTATGCAAAAGGTCACAAAAGATTGTTTTCCTTTTGGTGTAATCTGGCAGAGAAGTCAGATAATCTAACATAGAGACGAGCAAGAAGGATGCCGAATTAAGTCAGCAGTGCACTTTAATGTGCCGATTGCAATCGGAAATGATTGTACAATGTCTAGGAGAGATACGAGTCTAATTGCAGGGAAAGGGAGTCGACTCTAATTCCCCCTAATGCTTCATTGGTTCATATACTTCAGCGAAAAAACATGAAGCACAAGAAAATTTAGAATGAATTACATTTCTTTTTCCGATAAAAAATGAAGTGCAAATCCAGAAGTCTCGAAATGTAGTTGAAAATTTAAATGAAAGTTAGAAGGAATTCACATGCCTCTTCACAAGTTCTCATTTATTATTTCAGCAAGCTGAGCAGACACTAAATAATTATCATTATCATGGCTCTCTCACTCTCATGTCAGTTGTCATTTGTCATCTGGAAAGCACCACTCACATAGCAGTAGAAACAAGAAATCAAAGGTGTGTGCTAAAATAGAACTTGTCCTACCATTGTGGAGTCGTTTACGTGGTGAATACTGGGAAGCCCTCTTGAACCTCTTGAGAGTATTCTTTCATTTGAATCCAATTTCATCATATCCTGAAAGTAAGAAAGAAATAAGAATCTCAATGGCTTGTCGAGGTGTAGTTCAATCTTTTCTGCAAATTATTCCAACTGATAATTCAATCCACCTCCCCTATTCTCTCCCCAACCCCTTCAGGGGCACTTTTCTTGTCTACACGGGTTTATGACATTTTCCATAAAGCCTATACATAAATAAGTTAATTTTTAAAACTTCTAGTTCAATCCACAGGAATGTCCATCCCGTTAATCCCCAAAATCTTGTCGAAATAAATAAGCCTAGTTGTCTCCCACTGGAAAAACATGAAATCAGCCAATATAAACCTTAGATGGTTGAAGTAATTATCACCAGAGCAAAAACAGAACATGATCATATTCATACCCAAAGTAACATTTCATTTCTGTGTAAAAAATGTACTACTACTAAAGCAGGTCCATATGATCTGTGTTGAAGACTAAATTCAGATGTCGCTTCTAATAACGTGGTTCAACAATTTGCTATACGTGCTCCAGGATTGATTTTTTTAATTTTTTTCCCCCCTCAGACAGATGCAAATTCGAAGCCAAGTTACTTCAGCAATAGAATGCTCAAGAGAGGAAAGAAAACATGTTAAATTGACGGAAACACAAAAACAGGCAAATCAACCGTGACCTTATCAAAAGCAAACAATCTGTTGTGCAGGCCATCATTTTCCAAAAGATCCCAGTGGCGATTAGCAAGTGAATATGAGAAACCATTGCTTGACATTGGGAACTCAACTCTCTGGCATAAGTAAAATCATTAAATCTATAAAGATTATGTTGTTACACATACGCTAGGAAATCAGAACTTACCTTGGGGTGCCCAAATTCATTTCCCATGAAATTGAGGTATGCTGGGCCACCAATTGTAAAAGTAATTAATCTGATCATCTAGAAAATTAATAAATCATAGTTATAATTTGTTACTGTTGCATTAACTAAAGCATATTAAAATAGTACGGAAAATGGAAAAAAGATTGATAAAAGTGAACAAAAACTAAAAATTTTATTTTGCGAAATTGTTGCTGATCAATGGAACATGTTTTCCCAATTTTTAACAATAGGCTAAATATTAAAAGGACCCCATATTTTCCATAAAACTGCAATTTCTGAGTCAAAATTATCTTTAAAAATAAAATTTCATCTTAAAAGTGTTGAGACGAATGTTTCATTTTCAGCTTCTTTTTTTTTTTTTTGAAAGAANATTGATAAAAGTGAACAAAAACTAAAAATTTTATTTTGCGAAATTGTTGCTGATCAATGGAACATGTTTTCCCAATTTTTAACAATAGGCTAAATATTAAAAGGACCCCATATTTTCCATAAAACTGCAATTTCTGAGTCAAAATTATCTTTAAAAATAAAATTTCATCTTAAAAGTGTTGAGACGAATGTTTCATTTTCAGCTTTTTTTTTTTTTTTAGCGAAAGGTAAGGTATACAAACTACTGCCTGTATTTACATAAGCAGGGCATGCGTGGGGTTGACAAAACTAAGGAAAACAAAGAATTTTATGTTACAAGGAAAAAACCATGGTTAACATGTACCTTGTGCAATGAACAACCTCTTAATAATGATTCTTCTGTGTTTGAAGAACCAAACAGGATTTCAGCAAATGACCGGGCCCCAGATATGGACTGGCAAGCAAGAAAAAGAATTTATCAAACCACTTATATAATAACCAATTAATACAACGATATAGTTAGACTCCTTATCAGAAGAGAAGGATGAAGAGGAGAGAGAGACAAGCATATAATAATTAATAAAAGATCATAATAGTGAATGACCTGGTTGTGATTTTCTGCATACAAAAGCATCTTATCCGCATTGATTCTTTGGCCAATTAAGGTGTTGACGAGCTAAGAAATAATAAAAACCATAGGAATAATCAGCAAAAACTGATACACTACAACCTTTTACGAGGGAAAATAAAACCTAGTGTTGAATGAAACAACCTTACTCATACTCCATTCATGGTCTGGAACATTTTCAAGAAATGACAACCACATCTCTGAAGCAGAGAGATTAACAAAGTAATCAAATCCCAAACCACCTTGAGAAGTTGGCTCACAAAGTCCAGGATAAAGTGTGGCCTGAGCAATATATACAACAATCACCACGAGTGAGAAAGTCACAAAGTGAATGAGGAAAACATAATTACCATAGGATGGAAGATATTTGGTTTTTAGGTTCTGATTACCGAAAACACATGCTAAGAAGCAAATAAATTCGTGTCAGAGAATTTATTACTGCAGTCTAAACTAAAAACCTTTTTCCTTGCAAGAAGATCTGCCTTTTTTCCATGAAAGAACAATCAGACATTATACCGCTGAAGAATTGTCTAATAAACAAGTCATTCTCAGGGGCAGATATAATTTACTGCTAAGTGAAAACTATTGACGCTGAAATATTTTAACCCAATGACCCAAGATAATCATGGCATTTTTAGGTAATTTTAGACGCTGCATTTTGTCCCTTCCTATTTTTCAAATAAAATTTCTCTGTCATTTTGTTTGCTATGCAAAAGAGTGTGTGTGTGTGTGTGTGTGTATCAAAAAGTGGCTCGAATGAAACTTCCAGCTTGATTCTATATTTCCACTTTTGTATCTTTTCCATCATTGAGTTTCATGCTCAAATGTGAATCAATCGAACCTTCAGTTTACTGATCTAGTTCTGTCTTATAGCCATCAATGGCAGCTCTCAAAACATTATGAGCCCCTCCTCCCCTCCGATCTATGGAGAGAACCATGCCTTCTAGCAAGACATGTTAAAATTTGGAAAGGTTAGATTTCTTCAGGTCATAACATTTCATCCGCAGAAAATTTTGAGACAAATATGTGCCACAAACTGAACTTTAAATCAGAAGGTATGGTCCAGCCAGAAATCTAGTTGGCCAGACACCCATTTTTGCAACTCTGCTATAACAATTCATGGAAGCACATCTATGGTTCTGCCCGAACCAAAACTTGGCCATTAAATTTTCCTTGCCACAAGCACGTGGCTGTGTTCCAGCCACAAAATAGAAGACACGACTATTTTCGTGACGTGCCTACATACCTCCACACGCTTAAAGCCCAGAAACACTCCTGGGTCTAGAGTTCACAAAATCCTCTCTGCTATTTCACATAACTTTAGCAGTTAGGAAGACAGAAAATACTGGGGATAGGGTGGTTGCTTCTGCTGGAATAACCCTTCAAGTAGGAGATAAGTTGTTGCTTCTGTAGTAATAAAAGGGTATTTTTGTTGTCATTCTTTAGTGGAATTTGTTGAAATCCAAAAGTGAAACCTCTGGTGCTGGATGTAGATTGTAGAACCCACCAACTATAAATTGAGTTCACCATTCTCCATCTTCTAGTAGTCATGAAACCAATCTTGCAGAAATAAACCAATTGGTGCAATGAATACATTACTGAATATTTTCATTACATTTTCACTTCAATTAAAATTTTCAAAGCAAATGAGATAAAAACCTATACTCTCACCAAAGTAATTTACACTCAAATTGATTACAACACCACACAACAAAGTGTTTTCTTTTTTGAAGAAGGAAAATATATCTCATGTATTGTGACTTACTTGGCCTAATCCATAATCATAACCAATAACAAAGGTTATTAGAGTACTACTTTTAACGTTTAGAAGATAGAAGATTGTGTGCCAATACATAAAAAAAATATTCCTTATCATTGTCTACTGTATAAATAAGTGAAATTACTTACATCTTCAGCAATCGTGATAATATTAGGATGAAGAGCATGCAATATCTCATTTGCCAATATGAGGTACAGCAAAGCATCTTTGTCAACATACTGATTACAGTACCTGCAAAAGAAACCCATTATCTGCAGACTGAGAAAACTCTAAAATCAATTAAGGTAAGGTAACAAATTATGATCTCAATATGGCCAGGCATTATAATGTTTATTTTGACTCCTAACTAGTGTCACAAACGAAAGCACAGAAACAAAGCCACATAAAAGTGACTACAATAGACCTGTCATATATTCTAAGGTACCAATAATAAAACTATGAAAACAAGGCCTAGTCGACCTGATTGAGTTAGAAAATCATTTATGACACAGAACGAAAAATATGCCATTTAGGATCAATTATTTGCCATGACCAACAATAATTCAAGAGCTACTACATCTCAACAGGTAACGGCAAGGTCTCAGAAACCTTACTCCTCCATGTCACCAGTAAAAGAAGCAAATCCATTGTGTGTATATAACATTGATGGGAGAGAGTGGAAATGGAAACCATCAATCTGGTATTCCAGTACCCACCTGTGAAAAATCAACACGAGAGCAACATAGAACCGGTCAAAATGCAAACACAAAATCTGATGATTAATAAGCCTATAAAACATGAAAAATGGGCACACATGAGATTTCAAGAAATTAAAAGGAAGCACTAGTGTGCTACAGAGTTACCAATTTAGATTTGAAAGAAGAAAGTGCAACACATCATGATCTCCGTATTTGAACATTCTTGTGCCCCAAAATTTATGTTGACCTCTTTTACCTATGGCAAAAGAAAAGTTATATACTATTAAGGGATAAAATTCCACTTCAAATAAAGAAGAAAATCTAGACTAATATATAAAGATTTGGGATACTCCTCTTAATAAATTTAACCTTTTGAGATGGAATTCAAACTCTTAATATAGCATCAGAGCCCATTAAACTCCAACCAACAATTCGATCCGATTAAGACTCAAAAAAATGAATGCGCGAATTTCAAAATTGGTTTGCTCAAACGAGCCACCATTTTACGGGGACATTTTAAGGGATAGAATCTCACATCGAATAAAGATAAAAATCTAAACTAATATATAAGAATTTAGACTACTCCTCTTATGGAACCCCAAGTCTTAACACATACTTCACTGAATGGCATGTTAAAAGAAAGCAAGAGTCCTTTTTTTTGATAGACATCATAATCACAACTTTTGTCCTAATATGCTAAGAGAAAATCCATATATCACTGAAAGAAGCAGTTTTCTGAACAAGGTGGGAAGTCAATCACACTGTTTATTTATTAACAATGGTGATGAAAATTAACTCATCAGAACTTCCCTGCACCATGCGACGTTTTAAGCAGTGGTACAAGATTTCTCTTAGGACAAACAAAAAGCACTTCCGTATGATATAGAAACCAAAACTAGTAATAAGTGGTAGAAACACGATGCAGGGTGTTAGGAAAGCATGCAACATTTGGCATAACTAGAAAAGAAGTTACTGTGAATGTGTAGCTTGCATTCTCTTTCTTTTTCTACTATGTCTGAGATCCAAACACAGTACTAATCAGATTACACAATCACATATGCAATCATAGATACATGCAAGCATACACAATCCATTGACAATACATTCTTGACCGTGTTGTGCTAGAAAATGCAATGGAAGTTAACCAAAAAAAAAAAAAAAGAATCTCACTTTGAAAACATGGCAATCATACACAACTCCAACGTTGAATGAGAGTAATTCAACAACAGAAATCCACAGTAGTACAACAACAAAAAATTGTGGTTTGTTCCATTTAATTCTTCTCCAATTAGCTCTATACTAAACCAACATGAGAGCATACTAAGATTCATCTCTAAACAAAGTTTACCCGTATGAAAGTAGCAATCATTTGATCCATCAAAAAGTGATAATCCAACCATTTCATCGGCTGCAGCGTATGAATGGACCATATCTAAGAAGACAAGTAGTCCGAGTCCTAAAGAAAATAGAAAGAGCAATAAGTAACCAACTTTCATGTAAGATTGAGAATGAACAACAAACTGTAGAATACGGGTGGTCTAACTTACAAAACCTTTTTCAAAACTCGAAGTAATATACAAAGACTAAAATAGACAGAAATGGCTAGGAGAAGTCCGAGCAGACATAAAATAACTAGTAACTATCCAACATAGCATTGATGAAAAATTTGGAAAAGCTTGTTGATTACTGAAGCTACAGACCTAGTTTAAAATGTTGGTATTTATTGTGGTAAAGGAGATGGAATGGAATAGAAAAATCTACAAAATAGAGTATTAACTGTAATGGAAACTTGATAAAACCTTTCAGATGAACTCCAGTTTATATTTTTAAGTAGGAAGAAGCAACATAAACAAACAAATTTGGAGTCACAACCTCCAAAAAATTTGCATGATCAACCCTAATGAAGAAAAGGTCCACAAGAATTGGAAACTAAATGCCGCTTCTGTACTTACTCAGAGAAAATGAAAGAAAAGATTGAATGCTCACAAATGGGCCCTAGTTCTTCATTTCCAGTCTGAGTGTACTTCTGGACTCAATCGTCACCACCATACAAATTAGTTTGAGCCACATTTAGTAGCAATTAGCAAACTATCTAACAGATCAAACAGGAGAAACCTTCCCATCATCTATAGTTCAAAATTCCTTTTCAATTTTTCTTTTTGACGTGATATTTGAAAGTAATTGTCATTCACTCAAAAATACATACCAAGAGGAAGGAAAGTATTACAGGGAATAGCATATACTTACATAGTTGTCATCTTCATAGTTTTTACCAAAACCAAATAAAGTTCATCAATTTTTAAGATCGTATTTAAAATTCTCAAGTTATGAGTAACCAAATTTGATAATAATGACTCTGATTAAATAGTAATGGCTTAAGAAAAGCATTAATATTCTTATCATGGTGACATTAATAGTTACCATGGGCTTCATCCACCAAACGCTTGAAGTCGTCAGGTGTGCCACAACGGCTGCTAACAGCATAGAAATTTGTAACCTGCATACAGACAAGCAATGTAACCATACTCATGAAGTAACTATAAATTGCTCAACGTAAGGGAGTGACTATATTAAAATCATTAGTAGCATGTCACGAAACACTATCTGCTTAGATTCTGTAAAATATCCAATTTGAAGCAGCGCAAAGTCCACTGGTCAAAATGGAGATGATCACAATACAGAGAGGCAGCCAAATTTCAAACACGTAACGCAGAATATGATTTGAAAAATATGCATAAAGAAGAAACTTAAGATGATCTAAAGGCTTTAGTTCGCTGAAAACTTAAGAATGAAAAAGCATGCATATGAACTGTGTGAAAGGAAGTTCCACAGTGTGTAAACATGTCTGCATATTCGTTCATTGGTCAAATAACTGAGATTCTATTTTTATATTCAGGTTCTATGCCACATCAATCAAGAATATATGAGGTCTTTTCCGGCATACAAAAATACGAGTAGATAACCATTTTCCCAGAAAAAAGTAATAATTTATTATTAGCTTCAGTGTAAAACAATATGATATTTTCTCATCAATCTTATCTAATTCTTTTGGGTATTTTATCAATCACAAGTCTTTTCCGTAGGCAAAGTGAAGACAATAACCAAATTGGCGTGTTAATGCACTTATGCAATTCCACCATATGTGGACATGAAAAAGAAAATGAAGAAGTTAGCTTTTAACCCTCACTCACTCTATAACCAACAGTGAAATAATCTTTGTGCTCAAGAACTCCAATCAATTGAATTGCATTGTATCCAGCTTCCTTTACATGTGGTAGAACCTACGATGACAATTATGAAAAACAGCATTGTTTAACACCTAGTACAGAAAAAGGGAGCAACAAAAAGACAAAAAACAAAACTTGGCACTTAAAACAATCAAGGAGATACCTTCTTGGTGAAGTCACTGAAACTGGCAACTCTAGGCTCCTGTCCACTTATGCCAACATGACATTCATAAATGCGCAAAGATTTTGGCTTTATTGGATGCTTGTGTTTCCATTTGTAGGCTTTTTCTGGAGGTGGTTCCCAGTGAACTGCAAAAGCTTGCTTGCCATCTGCATCTGCATATTTAAAACCGCAGATGAAGAATTAAGAAGGTAACTGAACAAAGGATAAAAAGGGATTGACGTAATTTCAGAGCTGAATTAAACACTGGATTTGTCAAAAATACAGGCAAACAGTAGAAAATTTCATGCTAAATGAAACCATATTGGTGTGGAAACAAAACAAATCCAAGGAAGGCTAGCTGACCTGGAATTACATAAGTAGCCCAAGCAGGCACTCGCTCCAAAGGCCCCGTTGGAGTGTTGAAGTACACCCTGTATTTGCTTAAATGAGGTATGCCAGGAGTGTACTTCTTTAACCATGCTTTCCGTCCTTTTCGAGTCTCCAACCAATAGGCAATGGGAGGCTTCTTAGCACGAAATTTCTCTCTCCAGACGGGATCGTCCACAATATTGAAAATGTCATATTCTTTTCCATTATCAATCACATCACAAGGTGGTAAGTTGCTTGGTGGATCATCTTTATGCTGCTCTTTCCAGGTCTTGTATCTTGTCTCTGGATCTGGAATTTCTTCCAGTTCGTCTTCCGTTTGAGGCCCATTAGGACCAAAAATCTGCTCATACAACTTTGATGCAACTTCATAGCGTGATTTTATAAAACGATCTTCACCAGGTTCCCAGTACTCATCATTTGCCTTTTTAAATATTTCTTCAACTGTAACACCACTGTCACCTTTATCATAATCATCAACATAATTGTACTGTTGAAAGTACAGTTTATCAGGTTCTTCTCCCTCTCTTACTTTATCTTCAAGAATAATAAACCAGTACCCATAATCATCATGTCCAAAATGACCCTCTCTGGCACTATTTTCCGTTGGTGACCACTCATTAAAATCGCCGACAAGAGCACAGTAGCGGGCACCTGATTCAAAAAGTTCAGCACACATTTTTGAATGGGTATGAAATATCTTACTTCGGTACAATTTGTATACTTCATGTATAATGCTAAAACCTACAGTTGGCTGAGTTCTAAACTAAGTATGTTACATACTCCCTCACTGGTTTTTTAGTATGTATCAAGTAAGGACAAAAGCACAAAACAATTGAAGTTATATGTAGCTTTTTCCTTATCATATTCGGGAAAACTTCAAGTCGCATAATAATACTAAATATCTTGTATGGCAAGAATTATATCCCTTCTTTTAAAATGATGCACCCTTCAATCTTGTATGCCATTTTTATCTAACAATTCACAATTTCACATTAAATTTCAAAAACTTTATAAAAGGCCGTTGAATGAATGACCACATCCAAAAGGTTACTTATATATCACTACTCGAGATGAAAACTTTGTTTTCTTCCATCTCTCTTCTCCATTCAAAACTTCTATTCTTGCAACTATTTTGAGTAAAAGTTGATGTCAATTCGGTGATAAAGGGAAAAAGTTCTACCCATATTTTCTTGTGTGACTGAAGTGACTGCTGCTTCCATTGACAATGGCCTGAGACTTTGAGCACTAGAGGAATATCTTGAAGATACATCATGAATAAATTGGTGGATATGTGTAAATTTCCTTTCATTATTTTTATTAACTCAACTTCTAGTTCATTTCATTCTACCTTCGATTTGCTAGATTACACATGGTTTAGAAATTCTCGTATTGCATTAGGTCAAACCTGGTGCCCAATCCATGAAATCCACACGATGTTGGACATTGCGATGCATACCCAATATCTCAAACCTAGAAAGCAGCCACAAAAAATGTTAGCAAAAACACAAAACTGGCCTAAATAACAAAGTACCCACAGGTTGGACTATTTCACAAGCAACTGGTATGCAGTTCCATGTACATTAACTTTCACACAGAATTTGGAACTTAAGCGTGCTCGTTGATATTGACTAAAATCCAAATATATTTTCATATGCAGACATGCGAGGGAAGTGTTACTAAGAAATAAAGAAAAACAAAACATGTAAAAAGAATCTAACCCAGAGGCAAGCTCCATGAGATTGAGGTGGCGATTGAAAATTTCGTCCTTCAAGTCCTTTAATGCTTTATGCCTGTAATAACGCCTAACATAAAGCATGTGATATTGCTCCAAAAAATCCTTGCACAAATTTATGGTATTCCAATACTTCAAGAGAGCGGAACTGAGAATAACTAGCTCTATTATTCTGCTTAATTACCTTTCCCGTAGGAACTGAGCGAAAGCTTTATGAGTAATGCCGTGTTTGGCGAGGAACCCAACTGGGTCGACGCCTTCTTTTTCGGCACCGGGCTGTCGAGTTTTCCTGTGTTGTTGAGGTTTTGATTGTGAATAGTCAGCGGCTGTGCATTTGCATTTGTTTCTCCTCTTCTTTTTACTGGCTGGAAGGGAAACGCGGCCATGGTGGTGATGTGTTCTGTCACTTTGCGGAAAGGGAAAATTGTGAACAGAGCTGCTCGTGGGAAGTGACGGGATCCAAGTCGTGTGCGCAAGAGATATCATTGAAGCTGCAGAGTGATGTTCTTGAGGTAGAAATTAGAAAGTTTGGTTCTTGATAAGAAACTGAAATTGAATTGCAGGGTTTAACCAAAACCCACAAAAAAATAAATAAATAAATTGCTAGCTTTATAAAATATAATTTATAATTGTATATATTTGTTATGAATGATTTAAATAATAAATAAATAGAAATGAGTAAAGAATAATGCGTAATATTCATACGTTCCATTGAAATGTGGCTTGCTTAAATAAGAATAGGCTCATTCGATCTATTCAATATAGGGTATCGAATATGCCAAATGTATTTCAAGAAATTGGATGTGCCACCCAACCCATTCCGTCATTTTCCAAAGATTAGTGGGGTAAACGTGCATTGCACCTTAATGTTAAAAATGAGCGTGTAACAAAATAAAGAATAAGTC
>CAIGRK010251486.1:0-11598 GCA_903798315.1 Fraxinus greggii | reverse complement strand
TAAGTCAAATTTAGGGCGTGTTCGGTAGGGATTAAAATCGGATTAAAATTGAAAAACTAGCCGTTATTGTTGACTTTTATGAGATGAGGAGAATTCATAACGGTCATATTTTCAATTTTAAATGGCTTTTAATCTGTACCGAACATGGCCTTTATCTCATCAAAGGAAAGAGCTTCCTTCATTTATTTCTGTTTTATTTTTTATTTTTATTTTATTTTTGCGTTCCAAGAATTCAAACAGAGTTTTGTTTTGTACCGATCCGAATCAAATAATTTTTCGAGCCACGAGGAGAAAACTTCCTAGAAGAAAGGCACGAGAGAAAAGCATATTGGCTAGTTATTGTGAGGTACTAATTCAATCAATTGTCTTGATTGTGGAATATCATTGAGAAGCAGGAATCCCCCCAAAAAAATCCCATTTGTATTGAATTTTCCATTTTTCCATGAGATGAGAAATGAGAAGTATTAGTTCCACCCAGATACTCGAAGTTTCGAGATCATTCTTATTGGGAAATGTATTTCATAAGACACTTGGTGAAAAGTATACAGATTTTTTGGGCTATAATTTGTCATTAATCATGTCGTAGTTTAGGCAAGGTGTTTTCTCATAAAGATACATCTTAATTACTAGAAAAATGTGATCGTCAACCTTGTACTCAGTATTTTGGTTAGGCTTATTAGTCACGTTATCGCAAGATTATGAGACGCAGATATCACAACATATAAAAAGCTGGCAGAACCTACCTTGGCACCTACTCATTCTCAAACAAAAAGAAAAACCGGACCCAGGATCCAATTAATGCAAGGTCGAAATGGTCTTTATAAGAGAGAGAGAGAGAGAGAGAGAGAGAGAGAGAGAGCTAACAATGCTTGCCTTCATTTACTTGATATTTGATTGATGAGCAGACATTCATGAAGATGAAACCTGAGGGATGAAGAAGCAAAAAAACTAAGTTATTATTCGACCAATTCATTTCTTCTAATCTGATGTCTCTTTCTGCTTCATTCAATCTCAAAATTAGGCTTCCGTCTAAATGTTACAAACCTGCATCAAACCTCATTCCAGCCTTGCCTTCAAGTTTATCGATAACAAATTCACAGCAGTATGAATGCCCAACTTTTCTGTTTCCCCCGACAAACCAGGTAATAAATTTTCAAGTTCAAGATTTTGTTATCTCCTGAGTTTAAAGGTTGATATTTATAGATTTATCTTATAATTGTATTGACATGTTTTACGTCTCAGAGTGTTGCAGCAATTGTTTTCGGAGATGGTTCACATTCAAGACTTTATCCATTGACAAAGCGAAGAGCAGAAGGTGCCATTCCTATATCAGGAAATTACAGATTAATCGATGCAGTTGTCAGCAATTGCATCAACAGCAGCATTACCAAAATCTACGCTCTTACACAATTTAATTCTACTTCTCTAAACTCTCACCTTTCAAGAGCTTATGCGGGGGCATGCCTTGGGAAAGAGGGATTCGTCGAAGTTATTGCAGCATATCAGAGTCCAGAAGACCATAACTGGTTTCAGGTTAAATGATAAGCATTGCAGTTGAATGAACTTTATTAAACTCTCTTGAATTTTTTAATTCAATGAAAGTTTTCAACATTATTTAGGGAACTGCTGATGCTATAAGAAGGTGTTTGTGGGTGCTCGAGGAGTATCCGGTTGTTGAGTTTCTAGTCCTTCCTGGTTACCACCTTTATAAAATGGACTACCAGAAACTTATAGAGGCCCACCGGAGCAGCAAAGCTGACATAACTGTCTCAGTATTGAGTAGTTCAAGAGATAAAAATTTAGGATTTGGAATTTTCAAAGTAAATGCTCAAAGCCAAGTTATCGATTTTGGAGAGAATCCTGAGATGGACTCTTTGAAATCCATGTCAGTAAGTCTCCTTCTACCTTCCTTTTTTCTTAATTGATATCACATCACACAGATACTTTATAGTATTCGAATTTTCAGGTAAAAAATTCGGTCAAATTTGATGATTTTCTTCATCATAATTTCCCGAGCATGGGAATCTACGTCTTTAACAAAAATATCATGGGACAGCTCCTGACGGAATATTTTCCTTTCGCGAATGACTTGAACGGTGAAGTAATTCCAGGTGCAATTTCCGTAGGAATGAAGGTTGGTGTTTCAGATTATCGCAAGACCACATCGATTTTCAAATTTTTTTTTTTTTTATTTATTCTGAGGAAATCTTCCTGTCATGCAACAACTAGATCTGTGCTTATCGATTTGATGGTTATTGGGAGGACATTAGAAGCATAGGAGCATACTACCGTGCTAACATGGAAAGCACCAGAAAAACAAACAATGCGTACAGGTAAGTACCTTCAAATATCAAAAAAGATGTAAAGAAATCCTTTTACTGAATGCATCGTCTTTTGTTAACAGCTTCTACGCTATAGATTCTCCAATGTACACTTTACCTCGGAATCTGCCTCCAACTCTAATAACCAATGCTGTTATTACAGATTCTGTCATTGGTGATGGTTGCATTCTCAGCGTAAGAAGCAGAATTCCAATATATATAAATTTTCATTCATATTCACAAACGAAATATGGAAACGTGTTTAATCTGTCGTTTCTTGTGTTCCTTTCAAACAGAAATGCACAGTAGATGGCTCGGTCTTAGGAATGAGAACAAGAGTTGGTGAGGGAGCCGTCATCGAGGATTCAGTCATTATGGGTTCCGATACCTATCAAGTAAGAAGTGCACAGTTTTTTCTTCTGAAATTTTAACAGATCATCAGGAAGAGTGAATTGAACTAGGTACCTTTTGTCCTGAATATCCTGTTTCTCGAATGTAACTATCTAACAGACGAACAATGTCCAGAATGGTGCCGGGGAAGAGAGAGGCCTCTGCATTCCTATTGGAATAGGAGAAGGTTCACACATAAGAAAGGCTATAATTGACAAGAATGCAAGGATTGGCCAAAATGTTCAGGTACATGCAATCATTCAATCAAAATTTTCGTTCTTGAATATCAATTCATTATTTCGCAAAGGAAAAAATGTTGAAATTAGACTCACTTTAATTCATGTTATGCAGATCATAAACAGGGATAACGTGCAGGAAGCAAACAATGAAGAAAGTGGATATATCATCACAGAAGGGATAGTTATAATATTAAGAAGTGCAGCGATTCAAGATGGGAGCATCATCTGAAAAATTCCTAGTTCATTTATTGGTCACAAGGAATCCAATGTACGATTCTTTTTAAAATAAGGAAATAAAATAACGTGTTTTTAAAATTAATCGAAATCAACTCTCATCGTCTTCTTTGACGCATTTGAACAGCAATCAATCTCCTTTACACATCATATAAAAGTGAGAGAGAACTAAAATAACTTATGAGAAAATACATAAAAAGTTGAGCAATAGAGTTCTGAGACTTGGCCAGTCGTATGTTACTGGAAATTTGGACACTAGACGCCACCTGTAGCTTCTCAAATTGTCTCGAAATGAAAAACAAAAAAAGATTTATTCGGAATCATTTTACACATGCTGTGATAAAAGGGATAGTAACCTCCAAGTAGTGACTTTAAAATAAGAGCTCTGTATATACATACAAGGAGCGCAACAGAAAAAACTTATTACAGCTTCTTTGTTACTAGCACGGCTAGAACCTACTCAAATTCATAAGCTTATCAACTTATACAAAAGGTCAATTCACATTGCACCCCGACAGAGTTTCTCAACATGGAATAGTAACCTCTACACATAATATATCATCCCTACTTCAATGAGGCTAATGTGAGGAATATAAAGTGCCACAGCCGGACCTCGGCAATTCTTTCGGAGGAATGAATAACCAATATCAATAACAAGCTTTTTCAAGAAAGAGGAAGACCGTCTTGCTTTCACATATGAGTGCCCCATTATATATGCAACACCTGCCTCCTTCGCCTGGATCAAGTCCAATAGTTCTTCCCTTACAGAGGGATCCATTCCAGGGCTCTGGCGCAACTGGAACCTCACTTGACGCCTCCTCTGTGGGTTCTCATCTTCATAAGCCGATCTTAAGCTTTGTAGGGTTAATGATTTGCTGCTCTGGATGGGATCACTTGAACCCAAATCATCATGCTCAGATACTATTAAACTTGAACTGGATTGAATAGTTCTGGTGCTTATGACTGCCATCCTCCCATCATATGATGCAGTGTCGGAGCCTGAGGACTGAGGTTCTTCAGCTTCCAATTGGATAAACTCTGCTAAACTTTGAATGAGTTGGTTCTCAAAGTTCCCATCATCTCGCTGTATGTCCTTGTACCCATACCGCACAATGCATCGATACATGCGATAGGGTCTGGGGCATGTGCGGCCAATGAGGAAGCGCTCCTCAGGTGAGACATAGGGCACTGGAACATATTTTACACAAACAAACACCAAAACATTGTGAAAAGCAGGGAGGTTTGTTACGAAGTGTGAGAATATAGCTGGTACTCCTGTTGCCAATTCTGAGTATATGAAACATATACCAGGCACACGGACAATACCAAGGCTAGGGCCCAAACCAAGGAGCCATTTTAGTGGAACTTTATTGTGCAGATCAAAATTGTACTTCCTGCAAGTTCCGTAGTGCCAGACAAACATGACAAACAAAAAGATCATGGATAGCACAAGCGATACCCATCCTCCCTGAGGAACTTTTATGAATGCAGCTGATAGGTAAACGGCTTCAATGAACCAAAAGAAAAGGAGGAATGCAGCAGCAAGCACGACACTTCTTTGCCAGACAAAGACCATGACAAGTGCCATTAGAAATGTGGTAATAAACATAACGGACATGCAAGCAAGGCCTGCCAAACAGAAGCTCCAATATAAGAAAAAATCAATATAGAGGAAGTCATCACAAAATACGAAATACAAATGGGAAAATAAATGTACTTTGCTGCACCAAAAAACCCATGGCCAGAAGTCATCACAGAAGGCAGTTTCCAGGTTAAATTGTTTGGAGCAAAAACAAGATGCCAGGGTATTTTCTTTTCCCCCTATACTTCGAAAATGCTCAACCAGCATTTAAACTTTGCAATTCTTTTCTTTCCTTTTGCTTTTCTTACAACAAGGTGTCTTCCTTATCCCCACACTACAACCACAAGTAAAAACAGAGAGAGAGAGAGAGAGAGAGAGAGATCCCTTCCTCAACTTCTGGATTTTGGTTGTGTTGGACTTGGAGGGATGGAGGCGGGAGAGGTTTAGGTCCCCAACTTTCTCCTAGCTCACAATAAATGAAAGAGGAGCATATAAATAAAAAAATACCTATGCTAAGCCCATAGCATACAGGACCAACACACACGGTAAACATTATGCACATGTGTCCATAATTGATAAGCACGTGTATGTCAGATTCTCAAAAAGCAAAGCAGATTTTCAGGAAAAAATAAATTCATAAGCCAATTGTCTAAGAAGCACAGATACAGATACAAACACACATGTTCAAACACAGCATACATACGTGATTTCTCGAAAAAAAGTAGAACTCGGACATGTTGGTGACACATCAAATCACATTTTTTATAATATTATATATTATATCTTCATTTTAATACTTTTTTATTTTTCAATAAAATCAATACTTTTTAGCATTAATTTTTGAAGCTGAAATCTTTTGAATCAGAGAAGTAGATATTTCTTATATCAAGACAACGTTGATTAAACAATATTTTACTTCTGCTAGAAGAAAGAAAAATGCATATAGTAGATACATAAAAAATTTGACATGAAGTTCATAGAATTTCTCAATTTTTTTACACAAATGTTTTAATAATTAAAAACTTACTTATTGTCCAAAAATTTAAAAATGGGATGTTATGTGTCCTTGATGTGTCGAGGACATGCTCCTCTTTTGGTAGAGATATAAAGAATATGAAAGTGAGTAAGCTACGTTCCCATGGCAAAGTGTCCTTCAAGTGTTGGAAATTTAAAGTGTGTAACAAAATAAACATGCCACTTAGCATGTCGGTTATAGATTTTGGTTTTGTGAAGTATTTTTAGCCTTTAGGTGAGGGATATTTTGGTAATTTTTAGAAACCTACATATTTCTAAAATAGTTTATTTAGTCAAGGGTTAAGTATTGTCTTCCATAGTATCAGGTCATTACTATTAAGTTAGGTAGGCAATTTATTTGGTTTCCAAATCAGATAAGAGATTTAGGAATTCACTGTGCCTATTTAAAGCATTCTAGGCATCTAACTTACGATCAAGGAGAAGTATTTGTACAAATTCTAGTTTTGTATTAAGTTGTTTGATGCAATTCAAATCCTTGGGGTGATACCAAGGGATATAGGGGTACCTTATGAATTCTTTCTTCAATATCTTGCAAGTTCAGCCAGTGAAAAACTACTATCGATTCTCAACATCTCAAATCATCAAGTTCAACCAATTTCATTTAAAAACAAATTCCAGTTCATTAAAGATCTCACAAACTTTAATAGTCCTTGCTGTCCTAGACAATGGATGCACAAAGCATATTAATCTTTGCACACGACGTGTTAGAAAGTAGGATTAGAGGAATATCAGCATCGAGTCGACGATAATAGAAATATCAATGCGAAGTTAAAGATATGATTCAGCATATCAGATTGCTCTCTCTTTCAGCTACTGCAGAGTGAATTGTCTAGACACACTCATCTATATCGCAGCTTATCATGAAACCTTATCTTAAAAATCTTTCAACATCGTTGATATCCCATAGTGCTGTGTAAGCAAGTTCTATTATGGTTATGAATGCAGGGATAATACATGTAAGATTTCACTAAATTTGTCATCTTCTGAAATATCGTCATAAGCAGCACATAAGCATAATATAACCAACAGTCTTCAAAGAAAATTATGAAACAGAGATGGAAGTTACAATTTGATATTATTGGCTTACCATATGCATTCCCTATCATTGTTGTGTCCTGGAAACCAACAGTGATAGCAAGAGTAAGAATCATGAGGATCCAGTTTATCTCTGGTATATAGATCTGTCCATAGATATGTTTTGACGTGTGAACAACCTTAACCCGTGGAAAGCAACCAAGAGCATGGCATTGCTTAACAATAGAGAAGGTAGCGCTAATAATAGCCTGACTGCCAACGATGGCAGCAAGGGTGGCAATAACAAAGACTGGCCAAAATACACTACCTGCAGGACAGTGAAGTATCACCAGCAGAATATAACTAATTTTGATCCACAAAAAGTATAATATCTACAAGGATATCAAATAGGATAGCAACCAAACTAACCAGGTATTGAGGCATAGAAACTGTTTGGAATTGAAGAAATATTTTTTGACAGATAAGCAGCCTGGCCCATATATTGCACTACCAAACAAGGATATACAACAAATGCAAATGCAAGCTGCACATCAGAAAATATGCAGATTATGATGGAGCTCATGTGTCACTGGTAAATCACATAATATAATGTGAAGTAATAAACAGATAGTAGGTGCTTAGTTGATCTAGCCAACGGAAATAATAAATAAATTTTTCCACGCATAGGCTCCCCAAAGTAATTTAGAATCTAATGCCTAGTAGGAAAAGGAATATATGATAGAACCCTTAATGGAGTAAAACTAAACTGTTGGATTCTCGTTAATCACAGGATGGACTTACCCTTATTGAGCAGGCAGTGAAATGGCCAAGATCAGCGAACATGGCTTCAGTACCTGTAATCATAGAAATTGTAGCTATTAGTAAAAAACTTGAGGTTTCTCATTTCATTGATATAACTGTTACAAGAAAGACCAAGTCTTAACCCAGTACATTGATTAAATTGATTTTCTGGGTGATAAAGTAAAAAAGATCAATTTTCTTTTATTCAGTAGGGAAGCATGAGGACAAGATTTTAATTACCTGTTATGGAAAGAAGAACCCCGCCAAGTGAAATCCATCCATCTTTGCCAGTTACACTAAAGAATTTAATAATATAATGCGGAGAAAGACCAAAGACAATTTTTGGATTCCAGTATATTGTGTTATAGAGCCCAACGGCAAAAATTGATATCAACCATAGAATAACGACTGGTGCAAACAAGAAAGCAACCTTATGGGTACCAAAATGTTGCAGAGCAAATAGGCCAATCAATATAACGCAAGCAAGCAATAGGACCTCACCTATAGATGGAAGATTGTTTTGATGATCAGAAGTATAATTTTATGAAGCGGAGTGCATTCCTGTGACGGTATAAAAGCGACTGCAACTCATTCCAAATAATAATTAACGAAATACAGAGAACCTTGCATACCCTGATTCAACCTTTTCTCGGCGGCTTGAAGCCCTGATATTGATGACAGAACTGCAACGAAAAAAAGATGCTGATTGAAAACAGCTCTACTACAAATGCTCAGACTGAGATCACTCAGAAAAGCAAGTATATGAATGAGGGCTAAAAAACAGAAGGATCTGAGATAGAAACAAACATGCAACTTAGGATTACAAGACCTACAGTTCAATTTTTGCTCGTGTTTTGGAAAATAAATAATCAAAGCTGAAGTACGCAAAAATATTCAGTCATATTTGCAATCAATGTGGTGATTTATGTACAATGGATTATAACCTCAATCATGGGACATTTAACCAGAATTGTCACCTTAGACATTATTGGTGATGAAAGTTGAATGACAGACAAATGAATGGTCTTGCTAATTTATAAATAACATGAAAATGTTAAAATAAAAGTCATTAACTTGAATGTTACTCATGCTAAAATAAAAGTGCTATAAAGTGAAATATTTGCTTGTACAAAATTTCAGAAAGTAAAAAAATGGGGAGAAATAATTCTGCAAGATAGTAGTCCTTATAATACCACGATGAAAAGTAGTCAATAACAGGTATATTTGTTTTTTATCTAATACCACTTCAAAGACATTAATAATTAGCATTATCATACCTGAAATTGCTGGAGTGATTACACCATCACCTATTACCATGCCAGCCCCCAATAAAACTACAAGAAGTAGAAATATCCTAGACTTTTTGTGCTTTTCTAGAAATCTCTTCAGTGCTAAAGATGATGAAGACTGTCCTGAGGGACCGTATTTGTAAGCTGAGAGCTCTTGATCTGCTGCTTGTTGATTGGGAAGTAAACTGAGTTTTGCATGTCTACAAAGCAAGGAGTAAAGAGAAAATGTGCCACCTGCATAAATAGTTGGTCTGATGTTATCAGAAGCTACGGGGTATTCAGTTAATATTTAAAAGTACAGTGCGCTTAGCATACCTTCACCATTGTCATCAGCACTCAGTACAAGAAATACGTATTTGAGCAAAGGAATCAGCGTCAGCGTCCAGAAAATCAATGAAAATGCACCAAATATTGCATCAGGATTTTGATGATTTTGCAACTTCCCAATGAATATACTTTTATAAACATAGAGAGGTGATGTGCTCAAATCTCCATATACCACACCAAAGCTCTGGTATGCTAGTAGTATGGTGCTGGAAAGATTCACTGAAGAAAACTGTAAGTAAACAAATACTCAGATCAGTTCTCAGTTTGAGGTATCAGCACAAACTCAAAAACTGGTGTTATTCTTTTTATTTATTTCCTTATGTTGTTCTTTATAACTTTCATATTCCCTTTTGATTTGGGTGGGGGGAATGTTTATACTGGTGATTCTATAATACTTAGCAGCACTGTGGCTCAGAAACAGCTTACATTTCGGAAAACCAAGAGGTTAAAGTATTTGGTTACCCTATTAAAGAAAAAGAAAATGAACTAAGGTAAAAAGGTCCCTATTCATGCACGTTCAACAGTCAATTGAGTACTGTACACCTAATGATCATTATGTAACAGAATTGCTTCCGAAACATTAATGCTTAAGTATTCTTCAATGGTGTTGGACAACTAAAGAATTTTTGCACCTCTCTTGACTAAGCGTTGAAGGCCTCATGGCCCAACTCACAAAATTTGTATGCCTTGTTTCATTTCAGCTTTTAAACCTGGGGTTGTTCTTACTTTGCTAGAAAAATATCCATACCCTTGAAGGAAGTAAATGAAGCAATTTCATACCTTTGTGGTTAACCTTCCTTTTCTCCTGGCTACCTGGAACTGTTCAGTTTGCCCATCTTGTCCTCTTGGATGCATTGATTCTTGACCCCCACCCACTGAACTTGAAGGTGGCTGGTCATTGCCGTGTTCCTCAAGATCAATATCAATTGGATTCATCAATTTACCTGTCCAATTTTATTGAATAACAGATTACACCCCTAAAATATTAATTTGGCACAAAAACAACTAAGTAGCAATTCCAGAATCTCCTGGATTATTAAGGAATTTTAGCAAATTTCAGTACTGATCATCAATATTCAGTTAAAATAATAAATAGAGAAAATACAACAGATCATATTAGTCATTTCAGCCATTTACAACCCTAAAGAAGAGATCATAAACAGAAAAGAACAGGCTGTTGCTATTTTTGTGGGTAAAACTGGATACACAGGAAGCAGCTCAATCAACGCCGGTTTTAAACTTTTAACAATATTAATAATTAAATTTCATATCTGAATAGGGTTTAATGGCTTTCATAATCATTAATTCGTATAGAAAATATCCAATCTTTAATCAAAAATAAATTCCAAGAAACTCCAGTAAAAAAATAAAAGTTGAATTAGCTTACCTTCACTGTTCCTCTGTGAAATTTATACCAAATTATAGTCTTTGATAATGAAAGTAACAAAACCCGGAACAAATTCGAGTTATGTATACAAAAATTTATACGCGTACAATTCGTGTGCGGCGTGGCACCATTAGCAATAGAATTGATGGGAGTGAGAGTGAAATTCAGTAAATATTTTAATGCAATGATTAAACTGATAATTGATTAGACCAAACCTGGATTGCGACATGATTTTATTTGTCAATTTTTCTAATCATCATCCGTGTGTCATATTAAGCCTATGTTCGAGCCCCTTTTTTCTCCTTCTCCTGCTTATTTTTTTCTCTTTCTTCATTTCAACCACACATTCTCCAAATAAAATAATATTACACAAAGATATAAAACTTTTCATCACTTTTCACTACACATTTTCACATCAATCACTATTCCAAAATTCCTATTCTCATAAAAATGTGTCTCAAACAGATTCTAATATTAATGGGTTAAATACAATAATGACTACTCAACTTTATATTTAATATCATCATGATCACTCAATTTAATTTTATTTCAGCATTTCCATCCAACTTTATATTTAGTGTCATCATAACCATTCAATTTGATTTTATTTCATCATGATCACCCAATTTCATATAACGTTTTATCATGACTACCTAATTTTTTATAACATTTTACCATGGCTATCCAATTTGTTTTCACCATTTTTCATTAATTTTAAAAGGAGTAAAACAGTAACTTTGCATTATATATAAAAAATAAATTTAAAAATAAAATAAAAACTTAATTAAAAAATGTTACTTAAAAAATAAAATTTAATAAAAACTTATTTTAAATTTTTTTTAAAGTAAAATAAAACTTATTTTTAAAAAACCTTTATTTTTGTTTTTTAAAATTTATTTTTAATACATAATTCAAATTTACCATTTGTCCCTTTTAAAATTAGGTTGTGTTTGATTGGAGAGTTTTTCCATGGAAAATG
>CAIGRK010251465.1:0-10699 GCA_903798315.1 Fraxinus greggii | reverse complement strand
TCTTAGAATTTGGGGCGTTACATAGACTCATTTTAGCAAAGTTTCTCTGAAATCACCCTAACTCATTGCATCATTTTGGTTTGAGAAATCGACACAAGTTATCAATTATCTGCCAAGTTGGGTTATTAACCATGTTCAGAATTGTTGGAATGATAATTTATATAATATGTCGACGCGTCAACACTTGTACAGGATTAAAGATGATAAAGTAACAACATTCCATGAATAGATCTTTCTGTATATTTAAATGATGAATTGATTAAAAGAAGCAAGGAAAAAAATACATTTGAAGTACGAAGTTAAGCAAAGAGATGAGAAAGCCTAAGTCTAAGAGATGGCATCATCCTACCAAGGCTCTAGCTGGCCTTCCTCTAGATCTTCTATTGAATCTTCAACAGCATCATTAGTAGGGGACGATGGCTCTGCTGGGAGAAACTCATCCCTTATAGCAGTTAGGTTGACTTGGAGGTGCAGCTTTGCTATCCTATTAAGGACTTCATTGTATGCAACCTTTCTCTAGTATAAACTGAAGCTATCATACTCAGCCATTTCATGAAAATGATCCAAGTACTTCTTAACAGCTGCCTCCCCCGCTTCACTCAATCATTGCTTCAAATTAGCAACTTCAGCATTCAATTCCCCTACTTGGGACTTAACTCTGCCTTCTCCTTACTTGCTTCCTTCAAGGCTGATGAAGTTATTTTCTACAAGTTATCAGAATTCTCTACCCGCTTCTTCATGGCATTCACATCTGCTTTGTGGATGTGGACCTCCTTCAATTCTTCATTTTTCTTTTAAAGGACTTCCACCCTCAACTTCTCCTCAGCCTACTGCATCTTGAAATCTTATAACGTCATCAGTAGTAGATGTAAGCCTTCAATTTCTTCAGTTCAGCCTCCGTGTTAGCTTCATTTTGAAAAAAACTCTGTATTTAGCATTTGCAGTCTCCTCATGTCAATCGGACATTGAGGAAGAAGCCTTTGTGATCGAGCCTACAGGGCAAGGCCAGCTTCAACCATGTCAACCGAGCCATGGGTCTCGACGTACAAAGAATACTTATTAGTCCAATACTTGAGATGAATTTTCGTAGCTGCCTGGATCTCGACGGGGAGCGTTTTCGAAACGGTTGGGGCTATCTCATTACACCAGTCCCTCAAGAAATTTTAGGCCTTTCCTTTAGAAGACCTTCCCTACCCATTTTCCTTTTTATTAGGCCACTTTCCTCATTGGCTTGTTTCTCAACATTCACTATTTTTATAGAAGAAATATGGCTCCACAATGGGCTTCTTTATTGACTTGTCTATGGTAGTCTAATGGAATGACCTACAGAAAGATAGTGAACTCACTATACTCATGGTGCTGGGTCGACATGATAATTTCTCGGACCGTATCACCCTCTACTATCTGCCAACGATCCCTAACTCAGAACTAAGATGACTTCTAGTTCTTTATCGAGGTTAGAGTACCCCAGATGAAGGACGAATGTTTGCCCCATAGGTTTATGCAATACCACCCCTTGAAATCTTTCCCCCACTGGAAGCTCGAGCCCAAAAAAATGGGTGTAATGGCAACCTTATTCTTTCACTCAGAGTGACCTCCTTCTAGATAAGAAAGGCCCCTGCCAATTGCCTCCATGCATTTGAGAGAAGTAGTGTGGGAGTTAGTTTATACTGCCTAAGTATATACCTAAAAATGGATGTAATGGCAACCTTATTCTTTCACTCAAGATCGCCTCGCTCACAGCAACATTCCCCTCCCGGAGAAAATAGCTTTCGTTCGTTAGGGGTCGGAACGAACATCTCAATGGTATCAGAGTCTTATATCGCTCCCTAAAGGTTTCTAGCTTGCTATCATCAATGTAGGTCATCCATAAAGAGGCCCCCACCTAATGCTATAGTCTATTGGACCCTCATGCATCATCCATGCACTATGGGGACCCCTATCGCCTCCATAATCCTCTCAGTAGGGATTATTGGAAGCAAACTAGCCTCAACACATATCAACATCATGTCAATTTTACTAGTAGACCCGCCCTGGGCATTAGGTTTCGAAGAAGAGGCCATCTGATGAATATTTTACCCAATAATTGGAGAAAAATGGTATGTTAGTTACACAAACGTCAAATAGATCAAAGAGACTGGAAGCTTGGTCGATCGCCAGAAGTTGATTTCAAGAATGCCGGAGAAATATCAAGTATGTTTTTCTCGCTTCAAAGTTTTTTCGCAAAGTGGGAAAAGTGTTAAAATTGGCAAAGGCATCATTTTATATGTAGGCAAATCAATGCTTAGCCGTTGGATGAACACCCCTTCAATTAGGAACGTATATCTGTACTCATCATCAAAACCATTGAACCCAAAAGGCACTCATTTGAAAAATCATATGAGTGGTTATGATCAAATCGTGCTAGGCACATACGAATAATTCGCGTTGCATCTGTCAAAAGTAAAACATTACTATCATCGCGCATTTACTGTGCATATAATACGTGTATTGATAAAAGCAAGACTGCTTCAATGTTGTATCTTGGGAATATGAGAGGTTTCTAAATCATTACAGTGTGCATCATGTCAATGTCCTTTCATAATTGCGTTTCGCCTTTGCTAAACTAAGCCTTATCAGAGACCTCAACTACATCAATAGGCTCACCCTTTCAGCAAGAGCCTCGTTTTAATGCATTTAAGCCTTATCACAAGCTTAAATTACATCAATAGGCTCGCATTTTTAGCAAGAGCCTTGCCTTAGTGCATTTAAGTCTTAATATAGGCTTCAATTACATTAAAGACTTACCTTTTTTAGCAAGGGCCTCTTCTTAATGCATTTAAGCCTTATCATAGGCTTCAACTACATCAACATGCTCATCCTTTCAGCAAGGACCTCGCCTTAGTGTATTTAAGCCTTGTTATAGGCTTCAACTACATCACAACTATGCACAATTTATCTCAGTTCAAGTCAAATACATTTTAACACAAAAGTCTATGTATTATATGAAAATAATTAGACTTCAGGGACAGAGATATACCACATTATTCTTCGAGCATTTTTTCTCCACAAAAGCATAAATCTTAACATAAAATTCTACATATTATATGAATATCTATACTTGGACTTTGGGGATTATTGTTACAAATAGAATGACGATTCCCCAGAATACCATATGCTTACCCAACATAAGGCCCACACTCCACGTCATTCTGCCAGGAGGCTACCGTCGAACCACATGAAGGGTGAACCTATTTGGCTGAAGCTGAAACATTTGATTGGAACGACCCACACCCTTATATAGGTAAAAGGCTACAATCAAGCCTAGCAAAAGATCTTTTGTGCAATCTTTAGTATGTGATTGACGTGATAACTCAATGTCACCGCCTCCCTAATCCAATTAACCAGGTCAAGTCTAAGACCCTTTGTCAAGTTTATGGGTAGCAAAATGGTATTAGCATTTAATACTTATAATTGATTTATGCATTTGACAAGAGGCTTAAGCCTTGTGGATGATGCCATGCATGCTTTCATCCTATGACCAACACTCGTCATTTTCTACTAGAAAAGCTCACACTATGCCATTTCAAAGATAATGTAAGTTTAAAATTTCAAGCTATAATTTTGTTTTGAGAATACTCTCTGCATAAACCAAAAGTCAACCTCATTTTTACATTGGAGGCTCGTGTTTAAGACCCTCCTACACTCATTTGATTACCGCCTCAACTGACTTGATCATCAAAGTGAACGTCGCCAACTCCACCACCACCGAAGGAAGCCACGTGTGGCTAAAAGTTTATCCAAGTGTGCAAGAATCAGGCTTCTGTGGATGTGAGAGGCCTATGGATTTGTTGGCCACGCTAGATGTACAAAATTTGAGGTCAACAAAATTATTATATCATTATAATATGTGTTGAAATTTTAAACCATCCATACGCAACATTAACAGATTAAAAATTCTAATATACAGAGAGAACGTGGGATGATGAAAGATAGAGAGAGTTTATTGAGGCTAAGTTTTTGAATTTCCTGCCATTAGAGAGCATGTGAAAGGGATTGAAAGATGTTTATTTTTATAATTAATAATTAATGTACATAAATGAGAGGGGAGATGCAGGGCTACTTTATGTTAGTATATATACTAAACATAATTAAGATCATTATAGCTATAAAAACCAACCTTTTCATTCTGGAATGGCTAAAGATTCTCAAAACTTAAAAATAGCCTAGATGATGCTTATGTATAGGAATGTATTCATGTTGACATTAGAATTTTGGAGAACTCGATTTGCGTGAGACAAATTCTACAAAAAAAAAAAAGAAAAAAGAAAAAAAATGATTGTTTCAGTCTTTGACGATATTTTTTATTAAACTAAATATCTCTATTTTTATTTTTTAATTGTTTTAGTAATGTCCATCTAAATGATGAACATAAGCTACTTAAAAGTTGATGAGTGTTGTGAGTTTTTTTTCTCTCCGATTAGTTAAGCTTGATTCGTATTTCAATTTAATTTCCAATATTATGGATTTAGTTTTGTGAAATTTCTATTTTAGCTTTATCTATTATCACGAATCATTTTTATTGTATATATACATTCTTTGAGGGGGCGTCCTTAGCACGTGATAACCCGTTAGTATTATTGTCTCATCATATTCATTCAAATAGCATTATTTTTCCACCAGCGTGACTCATCTTTGGTTTGACGATTTATATTTTTAATTTTATGGTTTTTACTTAGTTGTTTTATTATTTACTCAATTATGATTTAATAATTACTTTTAAGAGAGATGAGGGAACATTAGCATATGCGCAATTATATTAAACTTTGGCAATTAGAATTTTGTTGAAACGTGAACATTAGCCAATTTGTACAGGTCTTTGACTAATTTTTATATTAAATAAAATCATTTGAGAATTTTTCTTTCTTTCATATTTACCAAAATTGCGGTATTAAACAAATTTTGAAGAGTTATAATTAGCATATGTCACTGCATCATATTGATATTTGAGCATAATCACATTCTTAATAAAGACGTGTTGTATGATATGTCCTATTTTTGTTATATGATTTTTTTCAACATTGACAAATAAGTTATGAAATTAGCATATGATTTTTGTATTTTGTATGCTAGAAACATCACAGATGAATACATTGTCGAAAATACTAACATGAACGATGTCTGATTCATCAATAGATTGACAAAATGAGTTGATCGTTAGTTTAATTTGAAAAATATTAATTCTTTCCGTTTTCTTAATTATTAATGTATATTTTTGTTTTCATATTTGTACGATTGATATCACCAAACAAAGATAGTAATTATATATTTATAAGACAACTGAGTGCATTTGAAGAATTTGATTATAAAGTATCCATACTTCGAAAATGTTCTGTTGAGAACAACAACAATAATAACGACTTTGTTGAAGTTTTAAAACTAATTTTGTGTGACAATGAGATATTATATAATACTCCCTCCATCCCATAAAGATAGTTCTATTTCTTTTTTTTTCACGCAAATTAATAAATTTTAGTTAATATAGTTTAAATAATAAATTTTACTATCATTTTTCTTAATATTCCCTTACATTAATGTAATCAATACTCGAGGTAATTAAATTATGCATGCAATATTCAAGATAATTAAATTATTCTTGGTACAAGTCATTATTTAATGCAAAAATCAAGGTAATTAACATTCCAAAGTCATCTAATACAAATACAAATGAATAAATATCATGGAAGATGAATTATTTTTTGGGTTTTGATTTATTATTCCAACTATGATTGAATAATGTATTGGTTTGTATTTGTGATAACAAAGTATATTAAATGGGGGCATATTAGGAAACTAATATATTAACTACACTATCAAATAAGAAATATGACTATAATTTAGGACAGAAGAAAAATTAAACATGACTATTTTTATGGGACGGAGGGAGTATCAAAATTAGCCAATACTTTTCTTATACAAGTTTCATTATCAGATTAATAAATTATATTTTTATAATATTTTCAGGAAAGTAATTTTCAAACTATGTTGTTTAAGAACACGATCGAAAAGTTATTTCCCATATTTGAGAAAGAAAAAACATATCGACTTTGAAATAGAAAAATAAGAGCAATCAACCCCTATTCAACATTTTCATTTTGTCTACATTTCATTACGCGTGCGCGCATACATACATACATACATACATACATACATACATACATACATACATACATACAAACAAATGCAAAATTATTACTTATTAATTAACTACATATTTTGAAGATTCTTCCTAAGAAAGTTACTGATAAATTTAGATGAATCGAGGTAATTGATTTTACTTAAATATAAGTAAACTTCCAGGCGCAAACATGCTTAACATACTTGTAAGCAAAATTTATCCATTCCGTAAATAACAAGCATTTTTCCACCCGAATCATAATACACAATTTGGATATTTGCACAACTAGACACAAGATATTTTACCTATACTTTTTATGAATATGAGAAGAGTTTTTGTTGATCTCACTTTTTGCGGAGGTGATGTGGCCACTAAGCTGTATTCCTGCACACTTGGACAAACCATTAGGGTATATGACAAAATTTCAGCTGTGGGAAAGGTGATCGCAGGTACTCCGACAGTTAAGTCAGTAGGGTGAAGTATATAATTGGATTTGGGACACGTTTAGGATAAATTTATCAAAGTAAAAAGGGGTATTGGTACTAGGCATAAGTAGAGAGTAAAAAGAGCAAAGTTATATGTTGAGAGTATAAACTTAAATTACCTTGAAATGGCAATAAATTTAGGTTTTTATAGTAGAAAATGATGAGTAAGAGTCATAGGATAAAGTGATACGTAGCCTCATCCTAGCGACTGGGGTCTCTTTTCATAGACATCCATCAATCATTCATATGTCACATTGTATTTAATGTTGTGACGGTTTAGCAGCCTTAGGCTTGACATGTAAGACAATATTTAACTTTTTTAGTTGAGTAGAGCCACCTATTCAGTGAGTTGTCACATCATCCACTTGTAATGGGACCGGTTATGAAAGCTCTCATGAGGCACTTCATATGGTTTGCCTCAGCTGAAGCGGCTTGACCGCAATGAATGGATTCAATTCTGTCATATGAGTTCAGTTCTGGCATAGTTGCTTGAGTCATAACAGCTACATGGTGACCTCATGGTTGCAGTCTTTGCTACAAGTTTCTTCCACTTAGCTTTTACTGGAGCTTCCTTAACGAGGCGTAACAATAGTCCCCCAAATCCATCTACATATTATTTATATAATTCATGGACTTTAAGGTTAAAGAATGTATCGTGCTTTTTGTTTCCAAACTATTTCAACTTAGTTTGCACCCTTGTAGAGAGGTCCGTAGCACATTCATCCTCCTAGTCCAAGCATGGTGATTCATAGAATGCATGGATTTGAGAAATAATCAGACATATGGCTAAAAGAAGCTCTAGAAAGTCCCTGTTCATAGAGTGAGCTATTAAAAGATGATGACGTCTATCACAAGGCTAAAAGAAGATCTGGCGAGGCCCATGTTCATAGGGCGAACCACTAAAAGCCGATGAAGCCTATCACAAGGCTGAAAGAAGCTCTGACGAGGCCCTTATTCATAGGGCGAGTGGTCCTTTGAAAACCCGAAAGTGCACGGGATCGCAATCAAGTAATAAAGTGATGCATAGAGTGTCGTACCCACGAGAACTATGTGTTTGACTGAGTTAAAATTAATTGCAACTTTAATCGAATAGCAAATAAAATTTGTGATTTTGTCTATACTAATACCTAAATTATCAATTAAACTAATGAAAGTAAGTAAATGTATTTTTCAAATATGTGAGATGCATTGCTAAGATGTTGAATCCCTCTTATTATTCCATTTTTAGTGTATCAATTAAAGTGATAATTTGAAATCATTCATGTTGGTCAATATTCTTAATTTAATTGAAAGCCTCTCTCGATAGCGATCAAACCTATTTTCCTCATGTGAACATCCTATCCCTCGATGAAAGATGCAAACATGATAAATAAATTAACAAGCGATAGAACACCTATTGAAATCATATAAAACACATGGATATATTTCTGTCCTCTATCGAACCTTACAATATTTATTATATTATACTTAAACCCTATTTTCTCTTTCGATAACAATAAAATCCACTAACAATTCAATTGACGATCAAACAATTGAAAAGAACTATAAAAATGATAATAAACATCCACAAATCAAATCAAATTAAAGTCAAAATAATTAATTAAAAACTAAAACTATCATAAAAAAGGTTCATCTCATCCTAGCAATGTATAAAACTAGCCTAACATATCAAAATTACAAGAAATCATATTTAAGTGAAAAGATATAACCCGAATTTTTAATAAATTGAGAAGATGAAGATGAATAGTGAATCTCTTCAATGGTTACTTGATGAATCTCTACTTGTGCCTTCTATTCTTTGCCCAAAAAAATCAAGTTTGAATGTTAACTTAATTGAATTCTTGCAAGTCTCCTTCAATTCTGACAAAAACTATTATTTTTCCTTATTTGATAATAATAATTGATGAATATTGGAGTATGAGATGTATATGAGAAGTCTCCAATATGTATTCTGCTGTTAGGTATTTGTAAGAGTGGAAAATTGGTTGAAAATCACGTCCAAATTGGTTTCCAAAAAAGTTCCAATCGAATAAGAAAAGTTGCCTTCGCGCTCGGATTTTTTGTCTCTGCACGTCAGTCAGTATTTTGGCCATAACTTTCTTTTTCGATATCTGATTGAGACGATTCTAAGAGCATTGGAAATCTAACTCAAAGGGGTATGATTTTATATATATAAATTTTCCAATTCAAATGTTTATTATGCGAAAAATGGATCTCAATTTTCGACTAAAAATCTGGAATATAACTTGTGCGATTGGAAATTGATTTTGATAAAGTTTTGATCATATTCCATTTCTTTTTGAGTTCTAATTCCATACAATTGTCTCCAAGCAATCTTCTAAGTATCATATTGTGGTCTGAATCAACTATTGAGTATTTGTAATGTAGTCCTCAAACTTTGGACTTTGCCATTTTTCCTTGATTTTCTTTTTGTTTCTTCCAATTCCTCATTCAATTATTGAGTTTAACCTATGTAATATAAAATACAATAATTTATGATATATTTTGTAAAAAGAATCATCAAATATCAATATTTTAGACCCCCAAATAAGTGTATAAAATACGCTTATCGAATACTCTCAAACTTAAACATTTGTTTGTCCTCAAACAAAAAGTATACCTAAATAAAAAAAACACACAAGCATGCAACAATATTTAGCTAGATGGTCTAGTTTTTTAACTCGGTATTTGAAATTATAATACTGAATCTACAAATTGTTTCAGAGTCACAATGCAAACCTAGTATCCACTCTTCCAATACAAAACTGACATGTATGTGTGAAGAACTAAGTAGACAATTATGATTTTGTAAGTTCCTTCAATTCACGACCCTCTGTGGTCAAATATATCCTTTCACATCTCGTATAATTCACACACCACCAAACTTATTCTTTTTACTCTCTTTCAGTGTGCAATCTAAGGTTGAATTTTTTATTACTATCCTCACCCTCTCTAGTTCAGGTGGACTCTACTAATTGCATGTCAACACATCAATAAATAAGAATTCCAATTCTTTGATTGCTTCGAAATCTAGGACTAAATTGGCTAATAATCCATCATCAAGAGTAAAGTTTTCTCAAATAAATGTTTGGGGCTTAATTAGGGCATTTGGTGTGTCTACTATTTCATGCACATGCTTTTTTCAAAATTTTCCTTTTTAACTCTCTCTCCTTTAAGCTTTTTATATGACCCATGTAACTATTGACCTATGATTGATTTCATCATTAATGTTTTGATCACAACAAACAAGATTGAAATTATTTCTGACAATTGATTTTGAGCGATGATAGTTCAATATTAAAATCAATCAAGCATTGCCGAAATCAACATATAAATCAGACTCGAAATGAAGATCAAAGTGGAAGTTAAGCATTCAAGTCAAGTCATTCGAGACGAGAGTTTAAAAGACAAATGTCAAGAAAAAAGATCAAAAGCATGAGAGACGCCATCAAAGAAAGATCAAGACGAGTAGTCTAAGAGGCAAACTTCGAAACAAGATAAAAAACTAGACTTCTTAGTTCAAATATAATGGTACTAATACTTTGATATTTAGTAATAAATGATAAAAGCTCAAAAATCGCTTTATACACGAAAACATTATTTTATAAAAACACTTGCATAAAGCACTTGCTTAAAGATTTTCAACTTGATATTTTAAACTTTTTTTCAATTTATTTACTCGTTCAAAAGCTTAAATCTAAATAAAAAAAAGCCAAAGTCAAAGTCAAAGTCAATCGAACGTCGGTTGACCAGGCGGACGTCCGGTTCGCCAACGGTCATTTTTTTAACCGTTTTGATTTCTGATGCACAATGGCTAGTTTAGTCATCAGGTTCGGTGGCGGACATCCGGTTGGGTAGAAATTTTGGGCGTTTTGACTGCTATAAATACCACTTCACTATGCATTCATAAACAACTAGAAGAGAGCTTTCTTGTGAAATATATTGTAAACTATCTTCTCTGAACTTATTTTTTTACATTCATTTCATTTATTTCTTCATAACAAAAACTTTGATCGTTGAATCAAACTTCTTGAATCATTTTTCTCATCAAAGTTTT
>CAIGRK010251344.1:0-11356 GCA_903798315.1 Fraxinus greggii | reverse complement strand
AGCCATTGCTTGAGATTGTAAAATTTTGATTTTAAAATGAGCACCTTGCTCTAAGACCAATTCATAGCCCAAGAATATCTAACCAAGAGGGGGGTAAATTGGTTTTTAAAACTTTTTCGAGAAATTAACCTAAAATCAAGTACGTGATAACAAGATACATTAATTCAAATAGCAAGCACGAATATGAAAGCAATAAGTAAAGATGGATAGAGAATGCAAATGATATAATTATGGAGATTCGATCCAACGCAATGATCTACGTCATCTGTTACCAAGCTCTCCGGCATGAGTAAGGCCAATTTTACTAAGTTGATTGACTTATGGTGCAATCCAACCCTTTTATAAAGCTTTTGGTGACTTACAAGTAAGGAGCACCGATCCTTTTACAACGTTGAGTTTTATGGGACATCAACACGAACTACAAGTTTAAAGAGAATTGAATTTACAAATTGAAATTTCTCTCTTAATAAATGATATAATCACAATTAAGTACCAAGAGAAAAATAGGCTAACACTTTAATAGATAGTAATGAATGAAGCTCAATTGTTAGGTATGAAAAACTTTGATGTGTAAAATGATNGACATCAACACGAACTACAAGTTTAAAGAGAATTGAATTTACAAATTGAAATTTCTCTCTTAATAAATGATATAATCACAATTAAGTACCAAGAGAAAAATAGGCTAACACTATAATAGATAGTAATGAATGAAGCTCAATTGTTAGGTATGAAAAACTTTGATGTGTAGAATGATTTTCAAAAGTTAATTTGATCAAAAGTTTTTCAACACCAAAATAATTTGATAATAAATGATATGAGAAATCAATGCAATTTTACTCAAAAGAATCTCACTTGAATGCTCTTAAGTTATTCTAATAAATGGTAAGTGAATTCGTATTTATAGCGGTTGAAAACATTGAATTTTCTATCAAATTGCACGAGCTTCTGGACGTCTGGAATAGTACCGGATGACTGAAAATAGCCATTGCAAGTCAAATTCAGAACGGTGAAGATTTTGACCATGGGGCCGAACAGGACGTCCGTATGGGCAAAAGAATTCTTGGCCATCTTTTTGTTTTGATTGCAACAGATAGGTTTTTTGTATGATATTTTTACTATATATTTCAAGGTAAGTGATGTTTAATAAAATTTAAAATTAAGTTGAAAATCTAACCTTTGAAAAATATTTTTTGTGCAAACGTTTAACGAAGTGAATTTTTATCGTGCATAAGAAATTCATCACTTGAGCTTTTCAATGAATCATTGTTAGGAACTAAATATTTTACCTTTACAAGTAATTTCAAACATATAGTCTAATATCCTCGATTTATTTGGTGAGAGTGCGTGATTTATTGCTCAATTTTGAATTTGACGCAAGTGCTTGATTTATCTCCGATTATTTTGGTGCGAGTGTTTGATTGAGAATGCTCGATTTCCATACTCGATTGTCAATACTCGATTTTCACCTTAAGCTTTCTTGATCATCACATTCACGTCTTTTGGTAACAATTGTTTTGACTTCAATTTGATCAAATTCGTAACATGTAAATATGAAGACTAAAATACAAATGTTAGAGATAAAAATATTTTGTTTGTCATAATCAAAACATGAGATCAACCAAAGGTCAACATTAGAGACTCGCTTTGAAATCTCCCAGGCCAGGGACATCTATAGACGTCCTCAAAAGGTAATTATCGAGGCCCCATTTTGATGCACAAAGGTTTCATCCCCAAAGGTCCTACAGACGTCCTCAAAGGTCACGCCACTTCGACCACCTAATTGACCGAAGCAAGTCCTTCCTGGACTTCGGATTGATGGCCTCAAAAGGTAATTATCGAGGCCCCATGGTGATGCACAATACTTAGTATTGATTTTAACATGGTCTTTATTGCTTGCAGATGATTTTGGGAGGAAAAAGTGCCATGTCTCTTACATGGCTTCTATCTTGAGGGCCACTTCTACGTTGAGTTCCAGGGCTTTGAAGCCCTCATCTGGAGGTCATGATGAAGTTAAAATGCCTAAAAAAGAAAATGCTGAGAAAAGTGAGGATGGATATGGCCTAGCAGGTTGATAAAAGCATAGGGAAGATTTATGAGCCCCAGAAGAAAAGAAAATTATCCCATAGCACGGCCCTGCTTTTGGGAAGTTTTTGACAACCAATGCCCTAACTGCCAAGCAAACTACACCTCATCTACCTCAGAAACTGATTCAGGCTTCTTCCAAAGATGCGAAGACCCAGAAATTTAAGAAGGCCAGTGAAGAGGCTTTGAAGGAAATAGAGTAGACCTCCGAGGTTGCAAAGAAGGCACTAGTGGTGAGGACCACCAGAAGGTCTGGGAGATTTTTGGTAGGCTAAGATGAGGATATTACCCCAGCAGTGATGGACATGTTGCCACCTGAAGTCCAAGGAACCACTGCAAATGTTTACCATTTTTGGACTGAGAGGTGGCAGATTATGTTTCTACCTGTGTGGTAGTGGATCTTACAGCTACCCTTTAAGCTAAAGCGCCAGACCTTTAGAGTCACCTTAGAATGCCAGAGATTCTGAAAGATGTTCAGATGTGCAACTGGGATTCGATTGAAAAATTGGCCTCGGAAGAAGAGGATATGAAAAAGATGAAAGCTAAGGTCGAAGAGCTGAGGGCCCAGTGAACTCAAGAGGCAGCTAAGTTGTATTCTTCCTTAGCAGAGATTGAAGCTCTGGAGAGGGAGGTCCATGAATCCTAGTACGAAGTGGCTTTCTTGATAAAGAAGGTTGAAATTTCAAACAATCATAAGAAGCTAACGGCCGAAGCTCTGGAGACCAACTTAGAGAATGCTGGGCTCAAGGATGCTAATGGGTTTCTGGAGACCCAAATAAAGTACTATGCACAGGAGGCTAAGCAGGCCAAGGCTAGTGCTCAAAAGGTAGGTGAGGAAACGATGAAGGACTACATTACCAACTTCCATATGATGAAAGAGCATCAGTGCTTTGGCACCTAATAGAAAAGATTCTCTTACGTCGAAGTAGTAGACATTGTAGGAGAGCTTTACCCAAAACTCAATGCTTCTAAACTGAAAGCGGATTTTTTTAGAGGAGTGCCTCAGACCCTAGATGATGATGCAATCAAAGCTCAAGGTGCAGAAGTTGACAAAGAGGGTACTCGTGAGGACGAAGCTTTAGGACAAGAAGCATTAGCTGTTGAAGTGCCTACTACTGAGGTGTCGAACTCCCTGCCACCTCCGGCATAGTTTAGGATTTTTTATTTTATTTTCTATATAATGGCCGATGCCTTCTTTTTTACAAATTTCTTTATCAATAAACTACATGTTTTTCTAATTTTGTGTTTTTAATAACTAAACTAGGACTTCAATGATGCGTATAACAAACACAATTTAAACAATACAACTTGCATGTGTTGGGATCACCAAAAGATGCACCACTTAAACAATATAACTTGAAAGTTAAACTAAGTAGATATGATGGCCTCCAAAAACGAATTATCCTTCAAAAATTTGAAACATTATTAATCTTCAAACGCGTTCAGCTTTAATATTAATTCTCCTCCTCTGACGTTCAATTTCGTCTGGGAGGCATGTGTTATACGCCTCGAAGGACCAATGAGGTAATCTCTTTTGGGATTGATTCTCATCTCAGAGGCGCACACGCTTCCATACATGGTGAATGGTTCATCTATGTAGGGACTTCTCCCATGACATTCAGCATCGTCATGGAAAGCTTGTGCTATAAGCCTCGGATGACCAATGAGGTAATCCCTTTTGGGATTCGGTCCTCGTCTTCGAGTCACCCATGCTTCCATATATGGTTGATAGTTCATCCATGTAGGGGCTTATCTCATGTCGGTTTCATCATGGAAGGTTTGTACTGTATGCCTCAGAGGACCAATGAGGTAATCCTTTGGACGAAGCTTCAAAACAAGAAGCACCAGCTGTTGAAGTGCTTACTACTAAGGCATCATACTCCCAACCACCTCTAGCGTAGTTTAGGATTTTTTTTTTATTTTCTATGTAATGATTGAGACCCTCCTTTGTATAAATTTCTTTACCAATAATATACATGTTTTTCTAATTTCTTGTTTTTAATAACTGAATTAGGACTTCAATGATGTGTATAATGACACAATTTAAACAATATAACTTATAAGTAGTGTTGGGACCTCCAAATGATGCACCACTTAAACAATATAACTTGTAAGTCAAACTGAAGTAAATATGATGACCTCCGAAGATGAATTATCCTTCAAACATTTGAAACATGATTAATCTTCAAATTTGTTCAGCGTTAATATTATTTCTCCTCCCCCGACATTCAGCTTCGTCGTGGGAGGTTTGTGATGTATGCCTCAGAGGACCAATGAGGTAATTTCTTTTCAAATCTGATCCTCGACTCAGAGGTGCCCACACTTCCCTACATGGTGGATGGTTCATCTACGTAGGGGCTTCTCCCATAACATTCAACATCATTATGGGAGACTTGTGTTGTACGTCTCGAAGGACCACTAAGGTAATCCCTTTTGGGATCCAATCCTCGTCTCCGAGTCGCCCACGCTTCTGTACATGGTGGATGGTTCATCCATATAGGGGTTTCTCACATGACGATCAGCTTCGTCATGGAAGGCTTATATTGTACGCCTCGGATGACCAATGAGGTAATCTCATTTGGAAAAAGCTTCAGGATAAGAAACACTAGCTGTTGAAGCGCCTAATACTGAGGCGTTGGACTCCCTGCCACCTCTAGCATAGTTTAGGATTTTTTATTTTGTTTTCTATATAATGGCTAAGGCATTCCTTTGTACAAATTTCTTTATTAAAGAAGTACATGTTTATCTAATTTCTTGTTTTAATAACTGAACTAGGACTTCAATTATGTGTATAATGGACATAATTTAAACAATATAACTTGCAAGTGTTGGAACCTCCAAAAAATACACCACTTAAACAATTAAACTTGCAAGTTAAACTGAAGTAAATATGATGACCTACAAAGATGAATTATCCTTTAAATATTTAAAACATGATTAATCTTCAATTGCATTCAGTTTCAATATTATTTCTCCTCCCATGATGTTCAACTTCGTCATGAGAGACTTGTGGTGTACACCTCGGAGGACCAATGAGGTAATCCCTTTTGGGATCTGATCATCATCTCAGAGGCACTCATACTTCAGTATGTGGTATATGGTTCATCCATGTAGGGGATTCTTTCATGACGTTCAGCTTGTCATGAGAGGCTTGTATTGTACACTTCAGAGGACCAATAAGGTAATCCCTTTTGGGATCCGATCCTCATCTCTGAAGTACCCACACTTCCATAAATGGTGGATGGTTCATCCATGTAGGGACTTCTCCTATGAATTTCAGGTTCGTCATTGGAGGATTGTGCAGTACACCTCGGATGACCAATGAGGTAATCCTCTTTAGGGTTTGATCCTCATCTTTAAGGGACCCAAGCTTTCGTACATGGTGGATAGTTCATCCATATGGAGCTTCTCCCATGATGTTCAGATTCATCATGGGAGGATTGTGTTGTACACCTCGGAGGACCAATGAAGTAATCCTTTTTAGGGTCTGATCCTCTTCTTCGAGATGCCGACGCTTCCATGTAAAGGCTTCTCCCATGACATTCAGCTTCATCATAGGAGTCTTATGATATACGCCTCGGAGGACCAATAAGATAATTCCTTTTGGGATCCAATCCTTATCTTTGAGGTGCCCACGCTTCTATTTAGGCAGATGGTTCATCCATGTAGGGGCTTTTCTCATGACTTTTAGTTTCATCATAGGAGGCTTGTAATGTACGTCTCGGAGAACCAATGAGGTAATCTCTTTTGGGGTCCGATCCTCATCTCCGAGACACCCACACTTCCATACATGGTAAATGGTTCATTCATGTTAGGGCTTCTTTTATGACGTTCAGCTTTGTTATGGAAGGTTTATGTGTACGCGTTAGAGGACCAATGAGGTAATCTATTTTGGAATCCAATCCTCGTCTCCAAGATATCCACGCTTCCGTACATGATGAATGGTTCATTCATGTAGTGGCATCTTCCATAACGTTCAATTTTGTCATATGAGGCTTGTATTGTATATGTATTAGACAAAATGTACTTTTATTAGATCATTTTGAAATATTTACAAAGGCTAGAAATGTTCCTCCAGCAATAAAGCCCGTTCACTGGTAATATATTTTAAGATGTTCTATGTTCCACGAGTAGGGTTGCATTTTCCCATCCAGATCTTCTACTCAATAAATAACAGGTGGTAGCTCTTCCTTGATGCGTTACGGTCCTTTCTAGTTTGGGCCCAATGTGCCTACCCTTGGTTCTTGGAAGATAGGAAAACTCTTCCAAACACTAGATTGTTTATCCGGGAAGACCTTTTCTTAACTCTCGTGTTGTAGTAATGGGTCATCTTCCTTTAACATACAGTTAGTTTTGCTTGAAATTCATCCATCCTTTCATCGAGGAAATCGAGCTCGCATCTTCTGAACTTGTTGTTGGATATTTCATTGAATTGCAATCGACGTGGAGAATGTAGACCGACTTCCACTGGGTTCATGGCTTCTACACTGTAAGCCATTGAGAATGGAGTTTCTCCAGGTTGAGTTCAGCTTGTAGTCTAGATTGCCCACAATACGAGTGGCAATTCATCGATCCATGCTTCCTTAGATGTGTTAAGTTTTCGTTCTAAAGTACACTTGATGGTTTTATTTACGGCCTCCACTTGTCCATTTGCTTGGGGTGATGAGGTGTTGAAAAATGCTTTTTAATTTTGAGCTCGTCACACAGGTCTCTATCCTTTTTGTTATCAAACTAAAGCTCGTTATCTGAAACAATTGAATGGAGAATTTTGAAACGGCATATTATATTCTTCCTCAAGTACTTGAAAGTGTTGGCTTCCGTAAGGTCAAACGTTCAGCTTCAACCCATTTCGTAAATAATCGATGGCGATGATAGCAAAGTTTGTACTACCTACTCTTGGGTAAAGAGCTTATTAGGTAGATCTCCCATTTGGTAAATGGCCATGGGCTGGATATCACTATTAGTTCTTGGGAAGGTTATCTCTAGATAAAAGAGAAACATTGACATTTATTACACTTTCACACAAATTGGATCGCGTCTTTTTCAAAGTGAGTCGATAATATCCTTATTGTAGTGCTTTTTGTGCCAATGCGAGTTCTCAAGTGTGATTGCCACAAACTCCCCAAGAATTTAGTGAAGGATGTAGATAGCTTTCTCCCCGACGACACATCAGATGAGGGTTAAGGAAAAACCTCTTTTGTAGAGCACATCATCCTAGAATACAAAGTGAGATGTCCTTCTTCTAAGTTCGTAAGCTTTTTCTTTGCTGAGGAGGGTTTGATCTTTAAGGAAAGCTACTATAGGTTGCATCTATGTAGCCGTTCCTTCCACCCACTGTATGTCTTTTCCCTTAGCAGTGGAGGGTTCTAAAAGGTGTTTGATCAGCATAACCGTTAGTAGTTCTGAGTCCTTACTACTAGCTAGCCTGGATAAGGCATCGGCATGGACATTTTCAACACGCAGGATCTACGTAACTCAAATTTTTCGAAAGATGGAAGTAGATTCATCACCAATTTGAGGTACACGGTATTGTCCTTGTTCCTTGCTGTGAAGTTGCCATTTACTTGACTGACTACTAGCTACGAGTCACTATTAATAATCAACCTCTTCACTTGCATTCCCATAGCCAACAATAGGTCAACCAGTAGTGCCTCATATTCAGTCGCGTTGTTGGATCTTTGAACCCGAACATTACTACGCAGTTGAGCTTGTATCCCTAGGGGCTAACCAGGATCACACCCGTACGTGAACCTATTTCTCCATTTGAATCATCCACGAACAAGTTCCAGATAAGAGGTTCTGTGGGTTCCATTATTTCATCCATCTCCGGGACGTTGATAAATTCTACAATAAAATATGCAATGGCCTGGCCTTTGATGGCAATTCTTGTTTTGAAAACAACATCAAACTCGCTGAGCTCAACTATCCATTTCAGCAATCTTCAAGAGGTGTAGGGTTTTTGAAACACTTACTTAAGTGGGGAGTTGGTTAACACAAGTATTGTGTGAGCATGGAAATATAGACTCATTTTCTTAGATACATTGATCAAGGCTAGAGCTAACTTTTCCATATCAGATAGTAGGTTTCGACCACTAACAAAGCCTTATTTATGTAGTAGATAGGTAACTAGAGGGTACCTCTTCTCTTATGAGAACCGCGCTAATGGTTTCATTGGAGACGATAAAATAAAGTTGTAGAGCCCCTCTGAATTCGGGGTTTTGAGAGGAGGGGGCTTGCCCTAGGAGTTTATTCAACCCCTAGAAGGCCTCTTCACACTCCTCTGTCCATTGGAACTTTGTACCTCCTTTTAAGATCTTAAAGAAATGGAGACATTTTTCTATTGCCTTCGAGATAAAGTAGCTTAAAGCTACCACACGCCATATTAAGCTTGCACCTACTTTGATTTTTTAGGATACCTCATCTCAACTAACGCTCAATTGTTTGCTAGATTAGCCTCTATATCCCTCTAGTTGACCATGTATCATATGAATTTGCTGAAGGCAATACCAAACGCGTACTTAAGGGGGTTCAACCTCATTATGTACCTCCGTAGAATTTGAAAAGTTTCATCCAGGTGCGTTACATAATCATCAGCCTTTAAGCTTTTCACAAGCATGTCATCTACATAGACCTCCATTGTTTTGCTAATAAGGTTGGTAAACATTTTATTAATAAGATTCTGATAGGCAGCCCCGACATTTTTTGGGCCGAAGGGCATTACCTTGTAACAATAAAGACCTCTGTCAGTGATAAAAGAGGTATTTTTTTCTTATTTATCAGGTGCATGGAAATTTGATTATAACCTAAGTAGGCATCCATGAAGGTCAAAAGCTCGTGCCCAGCAGTGAAATCTACAAGTTAGTCTATCCTTAGGACAAGCTTGGTTGAGGTTGGAAAATTCAATGCACACTATCCATAAACCATTGTGTTTCTTCACTAAAACTAGGTTTGAGACCCATTTTGGGTAGATGGCCCCCCTAATGAAGTCGTTCTTTATCAGCTTTTGCATTTCTTCCTTCAATGTCTCATATCTCTCTAGGATAAGGGCCCTTCACTTCTATCTATGCGGGGCAACCGTATGATCAATTTTTAGGGAGTGACAATTGACCTTGGGATAACTACCTACCATGTTCACGTGCTTCCATGCAAAGACATCAAGATTTCTATACAAAAGTCCTTGAGTCTTTCTTTGGCCTCCGGTGGCAGGCCTTTTCTCACCACAATGCCTTGGTGAGGTCTTAAGGATCCACCAGAAAACTCTTTAGCTTCTCCATTGGTACTGTTTGGGATTCAAACTCAATAATATGGAGTTCCAGTTCATCGAGCATGACTACCTGCTCGTGGGCATCCATCATCTCGACGTCTTCTTGTTCAAAATTTTGGCCTCCCAAGGCATCCACCATATCAACATCCATTAGAACCACATTGACATCTTTAGGTTCGGCATTTCTTATCGCGTTCAGATAGCATTCTCGTGCTCCTCTTTTGTCATCCCTAAATGTGGCAATCCTATGCTCTGTAGGGAATTTTATGCATATGTGATGAATGGAGGTGATGGCACATAAGTCTTTTAGGGTAGGTCTACCTAGTACCCCATGGTAAACTGACCTATCATCTACTACCAAGAATTCCATAAAGTTTAAAGCTGTCTGGGGTGGCTCTCCCATTTCTACTATAAGAGTTATTTTTCCCTTGGAATGATGTCTGCAAAGCCGTACAGGGGGTTGTGATGGGGGTCAATTCATGATCGACAATCATCTTATCAAAAGTGGCTCCAAAGAGGATGCTGACGGAGCTACCATTATCCACTAGCATCCCTTCAGCCTATTAAGGTCCACAATAGCCCTTACCACGTGGACGTCATAATGAGGAAAGTGTATTCCCTCAACATCTTCCTGGTAAAGGCGATGGGCGGTAATTGCCTTCTTCGGGAACTGTTGTCTACTATGTAACTGGTCATTGGGGGTCCTTAGGCTCTTTAGAGTAACTCATTTAGGAATTTCTTATATTGCCCCCAATGTAGGGTCCTCCAAAAATCGGATCGATTTCATGCACAGGCATGTTTTCTATATTAATCGAGGGGTCCCTAGCTGTCGTTGTCCCTCCCAAGGTCTTTCTCTATAGCGCTCTCTCCTCTGCCATAGGGATTGCTCCCGACGAAGAGGGAAGATGGCGTCTAACCTCCTCATACTAGACCTTTGGTCCTGCCTAGGCGAAAGCATGTCCCTAGGAGGGCGATCATTTTTCTTGTCGTTTCGAGGATTCTTCTGCCTAGAATGTTGGTATATGTCTCTATAGTCTACTGTGTTATGACTATAGGAATGATGATACATACAATATTGAGAAGTGTTCAACCTATTCCCAGGCTCCAAACCTCGCCCTCAGCTTCTCCTTCTTTGGGGTCCTGATCCAGTTTGCCTCATGTTGGTTTCGGGGGTCACGTTCTCTTAAGCAAGCGTGGGCACCGCATTCAATGTGGCTGTAGAAAGTGCTTGCCCGGAATTAGGAACAATTTCATTTCCAGCTGGTTGTATTGGTGGTCCATTAGGTGAGGTGGATTATCTTTCACGTTGTCTCTATAGGGATTGAAGACCCCTACTGGTTCTATTTCGGTGATCGATCAACTCCTCATTGATGATCTCACATCTCATCATTTCCAACAGAGCATCATAGCATTGGGGTTCTGATTCTGCTCATCCCTCAAGAAGAGGTATTTATTTTTGGCCCACCCAGTAGTATGGATAACGCCTCCTAGTCGGTGACTTGCATGCAATATGTCATCTCATCAGTAAAGCGAGCTAAAAAACTCTTCAACATTTCCCCATATTGTTTCCTCATGTCTTGGAGACATTGGATAGGAGCCTCTGCTTCCTTACTCACAACAAATCATTTCAGGAACGTACTTTTGAACTCTAGCCAACTCTTAATATTCTTTAGGCGTAACCTACTATATCAAATTTGTGCCACCAAGTCAGATGGAAGGCTCTACATTTGACAGTGGGTGCGATACCTCTCAAGCTCATTTACATTTTGTAACTGGTCAAGTGCTTAGCCGAGTCGCCTCTTCCATTATACTTTGCTATCTTTGGCGGCACATAGTGGCTCAAGTTCTTGTGAGAAAGGCAAATTATCATCATCGTCATCAAGGTCACAAGATCTTTAGGGTTCATCCGAGTCTTCTTCTACATCAGCCTGATATCTGGGAGAAAAATGAGATGGTGATAGGAATGTAAAATGCATATCTTTTCCTCCATATTTTATGTGCTCGTAT
>CAIGRK010251282.1:0-10200 GCA_903798315.1 Fraxinus greggii | reverse complement strand
ATCAAATCATTTTTGTTTTGAAAACTTTTGATTGATCTTATTTTTGAAAAACATTTCTCTCATTAAAGTTTTTCATTTCCCTTTGTGCTTAACTTATTTATATTTATTTTAAAAGAGAAATATATTTTTGAAGAAATTATTGGCATTTACATTACATAAACTTTTCTACTTCTTCATATTGAGACTTTGATCTATTGAATCAAACTTGAAAAGATAGATTTTTCTTGAGAAGATTTTTGAACCTACATTGTAGTTATTTCTTCATCTTCTCATTAAAACACTTTGATTGATTGAATCAAATTTTTGACTTTCATATTCATCAAAGTTTTTCATCTAACACTTGAGCTATCATTTATTACTATTCATTGAAGTGTTAGCCTCTCTTAGTACTTAATTTGTTTGTATTATTTATCAAGACGGGAATTTAATTGTAAAATCACTTTGATAAAGTGTGGGTCGGGTTGAAGTCCCTTAAAGATTAACATTGTATAAAGATCGGTGCTCCTTGTTGTAAGCCACCGTGTGGGTCATATTGAGGTCTTGTAAAGCTCAATAGTATGGGTCGTGTTGAAGTCTCGTAAAGCTCAACATTGTATAAGGATCGGTGTTCCTTGTTTGTAAGTCATAGGAAGCGCTGTAAAGGGCTGAATTACACTATAAATCAATCAACACAGTGAAAAGGACTTGCTCGTGCAGGAAAACTTGGTAACGGAGGACGTAAATCATTTCTTTGGATCGAACCTCCACAATTATATCGTTTGCATCATCTCTCCGTTTTTATATTTGTGCTACTATTTGAATTAATCTATTTAGTCCTTACTTGTTTGAATTTAAATTAATTTTTCGAAAAAGTTTTAAAAATCAATTCACCTCCCCCTCTTAATTAGTTATTCTATAGCTATCAGATAATGCATCTTTTATATTTAATTCGAGAAATGTTTGAAATGAAATGTTTTATTATAGTATAAATTGTAAGCATGACATTTAATTTCTTCTGCTTTAATTTAAGAAATGTTTGGAATGGAATGTGTCTTGCATGCATTTAATCAGCTTAATCATTTTCGATAAAAGTATTATATTATATCCTTATAATGATTTATCTGAGTATAATAAGTAATGGGTTATCACTAATAAAATATTAAGTATAAATGAAATTGGCTTCTATGTGTCAAACATGGTTAGAACTAGAGATACTGTTGGAAGAAAATGGCTTGTAGGGCTTTTGAAAATCGTAGGTCAACAGCTATTCAAGCATACGAGAATTATGGGGGCAGACCCAACTCCCACACTTAATCAGAATGTGTAGGAAGTCTTCTATAGGTAGGCTGCGGCAAGGGTTGTAGGACATGAGGTTATCTTCATTCCGGCTCTTAATATTTTTGTTCATACACTACCACCTCAGTGGGTAGACATAAGCATTGTAGTTAGAGATGAGATGGTAGATGGTAACCTTTCAAAGCACCCATAAAGGATCGAGTAGTTGGAGCAATAGAGTGAAAATTTTCTGGATAGGTGGATTGCTAGCCTCTAGCCCCGACTTGAGCTAGAGCGGGATTATGATCCAAAGTTGGAGCCGGATTATAAGCTCGACTCAAAGGTAGAGTACGAGCCATAGTATGAACCAAGTCAAGAGCCATAGCAGAAGTATGAGCTAAAGCAAGAGTTCGAGCTCAAACTTGAGCCAGAGCCAGAGTCTGATTAGGAATCTGAGCCTAAGTCATGTATGTCTTCGGATGATGAAGCCCCATCATCCAAGCTTCATAGGATTCGAAGTGTTTGTACAAGCGAAAATAAAGACTAGCAACTTAGAGATGGTTTATTTTATTTATTTTAAATAAATAATTTCTTTCCCTTCTCAAAAGAGAATGTAATTAGTACTTGAAATAATTAGTAAGTTCTTCTTTCATCGTCTAAGATTTATTTCTTCCAATCGTTCTAGGTGTCTTCAAAGATATTGAGTTTTTCCTTCGAATATATTGAGCTTCGTTATTGATAATTTTCTTCAAAAAAATAAAATAAAATTTATCTTGCTGATTTAAAGGAAATGTCATGTCAACCAACCCAAGTTACTATGTTTAAGGATTTGTTGCTAGGTGTGCAAGATCTTGGCAGGTTGCAAGTATAAGAGCCTCCTCAGATTGCACAGACTAACTCAACACTATAAGCTTAGCGTGGAATAGTTCCACCATTATAGGATACCTTTGACTACTAGGTTACCCATTAGCAGCTGTTCACGAAATTCGAATTAAAATCACCGAAAGTGTACGGTTCATTAACAAGTAATAAAGTGGAGTTGAGTCCAAGTATCGTTCCACGGAGATTGATTAGTTCAATTTTAGTTATCACGCCTTAACCGAAACGAGGATAATGTGACGTGTTTGTTTGTGACAAAATTATAACTAAATTAATCTACTTATGCAATTATGAGTGAATTAACTAAATTAAATGCAAATTATGTTGAAGGCAAGTTAATGTGTTTTAATGAATAAAAAAATACCAAGATCCCGAATTCCCATGCAATAATCAATCTTAACCCTAGTTTTACATGTTGACAACATGTTTGAATTTGACGAATCAATGTTCCTATTTTATTTAACAAACTCTCTTGAGTAATATTAAACCTACTTTTATTTATGACCCAACTATATTTTTACGATAAAAACGAACACATAAAAGTGCATGAATTTTTTAAACACTTAAAGATTCACATAAGGCGTAATGGCATATTTATATCCCCTATCAGACCCTATGACAATTTATATATGTTGAACTTATTTTCCTTCTTTCGAATGCAAAAAATAAGCCACCAAATTTACACAACTACCATGCACAATAATTGTGGAGAAAAGAAAATTACATAAATCATTCAATATTCAAAATTGCATTTTTAATGTCAAACAAATAAAACTAAAGATTAAAACTCATATTACATGGTTCATCATTCTCCTAACACAAAGAAAACTAGCCTAACAAGTTATAGAAAAAAACGAAAGAAATATTAAAGAATCGACATCACCAAAATAGATCTTAAATTGAATCTTCGTGTTCTTGCCTCCTTATATGCTCCTAAAACTCTTGAAAATATGTTCTACTGCATTCTGGACAGCTCTAAGTTTTTAAAGGACGCAATAAAATTTGTTTCCATAAATTTTTTTACTAAAATAAGGAACCAGAATTTTTCCTTCGTCAATGTACTATGCGACTGCATAGTACACTTATATGCGACCGCATAGATCAGTTAAATTCTTCCTGAAATTTTCTGAAGCACTACATGCGACCGCATGTAAGAAGAACTATGCGACCGCATAATTCAAACAAAATTTCATTCTTTGCATTTTGGTCCGAACTCCGTTTTCTCGTTTCTTGATGTCTTTTTCTCTTTCCTCTTTTTACAACAGTTCATTCCTTCGTTAAATTGGTGTTAGACTCTTTTCACATTTTCGTTTCTTCTTCTAGGTCATCGTTTGGCTATTAACACTTTTGTCCCTGAAATTTGGTGTTCTTCCATTTCGGTCCTTTTTCCACTTCTTTTGTTCCTCAATTCCACCATGTTCATCAATGTTATCCTACAAAACATAATTTTTATAAAATTAAGCCATATCCAACATAATTACCAACAAGTATCCATGTTTTATGGCCTAAATAAATGTGTAAAATGAGCTTATCAAATTCCCCAAACTTGAACAATTATTTGTCCTCAAACAAACTACTCCAAACATGGTTTGACAACCTGCTTTGTCTCAGGATTGAAATTTAACTATCAACACAATGAATAGTTTCCAATTACATGCAAAACTCGATGTGTGTGAGTAAACTCATGTAAATATATCCAGCAGTTGATTGATTCAATTCCCGACCCATAGTAGTCAAATATTTCATTTCTTTTCTCGAGAGATACACATTCCCCCAAACTTATTCTTTTCACTTAATTTTCCCGATTATTTAATTCTACTCATTACCATCTCTTAGTTTGGATGGATCTTACTATCACAAATTCACATTTCAACATGTCGAGATTCTCCTATATTTTTGACTACCTCAACCTTTAAGATTGAACTAAGCTACTCGCCTCGTATCAAATGTATAGTTCTATCAACCAAATGTCCTGGGGCTTAATCATTGTAATTGTGCTTTTTCTCAATTATTATTGTTTTTCATTTTTTTTCAAACGTACTCTCATTTGCTTTCTAAATAACCCATGTTGCGAGCTTTAGGCCGATGACTCCCAAGTCAAATGACTATAGGGCACCAGGTTTCGAACCCTTGCAGGCTTATTCGCTTGAGTTATACAGGCTCGAAAAGATGATTTTATTCACACGTCTACTCATCTTCATCTCACTAGTTTCAGACAATCCACACAAGAATAGTTTTATTCATGGAACCCCTACTCATCTCAATATTCCCTTGTAATAGCTCAACCACCTCTAAACTACTCTATAAATGGATTATGGATGAATACAATAGATGTTATTTGGGTTTAACTTACTATGTTCTACTCTACTCTAAGTAATGAGCCATATCACTTACTTAATGTGTAAAACATGAGTATCGTGCAAAAAGAATGTCAAGTTTCACAAAAATAGATATTGGCTAATCTAATCATGCAATATTTCGACATTAATAGTCCATACTTATTTTTATATTCAACATCATTGCCAACAAGATCATCAAACCCAGACAAGCACACAAAATAATAAACAAATACTAAAAAAAAACTACATTTGTTTTTTTTTTTCACACGTACAATCATAAAAAAAGCGGTAAATTTCACAAAAATATTAATGAATGACCATGGTGTCATGAAAAATCTTCCATTCTATTAGGTTTTGTTGTAATTGGCAAGTCTGTAAACAAAAATGACTGAAATTAATATGATGTAAAAGTCAAGGAGTAATATGCAATTTTTATAAGTTAAGTTGTATAGGTTATAGGGTTCGAATATTAAAAGAGGAGAAAAACGGCGCCACAATTTCGTTAGCTTATCGCTATATCTTCCCTCGAGCGGTAGAAATAGAAACTTCATCGCTTGTCGCCTTGTCCTCGCTGGAGCGACAACCCGTTGCGGATCCCTCGCTCGAGCGATAGTGTTATCCGAAAAGTTTTAATTCGTATTTTTAAGGTTTTTTGTCCTGCCCATTCAACCATATCCTATAGCATAAATACCAACACGCCTCTGAATGATTTTTTCTAAGGTTGAACATTGAGAGAACACATATTGCTCCATATCCCCTCCATCAAATTCATCCATAGCCTTCAACCTTCGCATTTTGATTTGTTCTTGGCAGTGAAATCATCAAATCCACTTAATCCAAATACCAAACTGCTTATTTCCTAAACATCTGTTAGTGTTCTGAAAATCAAGGAAAGGTGACTTGAGTTCCAGTTATTGTTGGAGAATGCAGAGTTCTTTATTGATCCACAAGAGACAGACGAATTCATAAAGCCAAGAGTTGGTGCATGCGTACGTAATCTAGGAGGGTTGTGAGAATTGCAACCATGAGTTGGTGAAGGGGCACGTAATCCAGGAGGGCTGTAGAAATTGCAGTCGGGAGATGGGTAATTTGAGAAGACTATTCAGATCCTAGAAAATATGCTCCGGGTATATACCTTGGATATAGGAGGTAGTTGGGAATCACACCTACCATTGGTAGAGTTTGCATACAATAATAGCTTTCAAGCTACTATGATCGGTCTCTTTATGAAGCTCTATATGGTAGAAAGTGTAGATCCCTAGTTCACTGGGGTAAAGTTGGAGATAATAAGGTTTTAGGTCCATAATAAAATCTACCCAAGATAGATAGAAAACCTATGCAGATCATTGTGTTGGGATTTATGGTAGTAGTTTAACCTAACTTTAATTAATTTCAATATTTGCTTTTAATATTTAAATACTTATTTTCATGTGTTTTTGCTATTGTTAATTTTGGTATTTTCATTGTGTTTAGTAATCTATACATCGTTCGAGAGAAGATTGTGCATTTTAATCAAATAGTAGAAACCTTAAGTTTGTGAAGGGGATAGAGATGTACCCCTAACCCTATGTGACCAATTGATCTATTTTCACAAATATTTAATTTGGTTGTTTGATTTTAATCAACATAGAAATATAGTAGGTTAAACCAATCAATTAGGATTAATTTCCTCGAGAGATGTAATTAACTAAAATTGCAAAATTGGGTCTAACATCGTAAATGAGTAATTTATTAATTGGTTTGTAGAGAAGTTAATTAGGCGGTGGTTAAACGAAACCATGAATCCCTACCACGTTTTGCTTTGAAATGTCCAAGTGTTTATGTTTTCTTATTTTGTAGAATTTCAGCCAATTTTTCTTATTTTCAAAATCATAACCTTTACTATGTGTGTTTCTTTTTGCTGTTAGAGTTAAATTAATTATGGTTGTGTAATTAAAAGGAAACATTCCTCGAGGGATCGATAACTCGGACTCAAAAAGTCCAATTTATTACTTGAATGCTATCCGTACATTTGCGGTTTGCACTTTCATAGTGAACAAGTTTTTGGTGCCGTTGCCGAGGAATGTTCGTACTTTGATTAGAACTTTAGTTAATTTTAGTTTTAACAATTTTTCTATTTACTTTTGTTTACTTTTATTTTTATGTCTTTTGGCTAATAGTTTTAATCTATCTTATGCCAGTATTCTCTCTTTGTACTTTTCATATATTTATGCATGATTCTAACGGTTATAAAGTAACAAAATTTTTGCAATTGATAATCTCTTCATGGATTATGAAGACATGTTTGGAGGATATCCAAGTTGTGAAAATTATTACACGATGCATTGTACTAGGACATGTTGTTCTCTTACACTAGTTTACACACGTCAAAACTTCTTTGGTTTAGAAAATACTTTTAAGTGTTGAAAACAAACAATTGACAAAAATAATGAAGAATGCATGCTAGTGGGAGATTTTGTACTTTACAATTGGGACGAGATTGAGTTTGTGGGAGATGGTCCTCCCATATTGAATGAGAAAGTTCTTCTGAAGTACTTCAAAAAACTTGCCAAGTTGGATGAAAGAAATATGCTTATAGGAGATCACATGTATTGGGAAGAATTTCAACAATTGGGGTACAATCCACTCGAAGGAGTCAATGAGACCGACATCTCATTGGCCGTGAATTTAAAATATGGATTGATAATTCAATTAGAAGAAATGTTGTTGAGGGGCTTAAAAGCGAATGATAATTCGATCACAAAGGAACCGATAAAAAATGTAAAAATCAATGAAGATGAAATTAACATACATTCATTCGACTTCATTGATTGCATAGAAATTGATTTTGTGATTAAGTCCGATGAGGAGGTGGAATATACATTGTTGAGCTTTAATCACATGGAATGGGACAGCCCTTCTACATTGAAAAGGGCAATGTTGAGGTTTTGAGAAATAATGAAAAGTTGATCAAATCCAAATGAAGAAAAATGGGCAAGGCATAAAAGCATCACAAGTACAAATCAAGCATTGATACACCCCTTTACCAAATGTCCAGTCGAGGAAGTCTCGTTAACCCCACCCATACCTTTTATCTTGTTCTTTTATACATTGAGGATGATGTGTGATTTAAGTTTGGGGTGATTTTTCTTAAGTTGTTGTGATTTTGTGTTGACATGTTAGATAACCTTGTCGGCTTAGGATTGTTTGATGTTTAAAAATTTTGTTGATTCATGAGGTATGCATGATCGGATATGCTATTTGTGCCTAAAATGTTTCAAAAATTGCTTATCCAGTGTAAGATATTGAGTTTATTTTGAGTACAATAGTCATGATTAATTGTTGTCTAGATGTGAGAATTTTTTACTGATGGAGAGATTGTTGAATTGGTTGAACTAGGTCGCGAGTTGTTTGAAATTTATATCAACATACATTCTTTATCACTTAACCACGTGATATCTTCTAGAAATGTGTTGATTCTATGCATGTTGAAAAAAATTGTGTGGAGTGTCTTCTGCTAAGTATAAGTTTGATAATGACCATATGCTAGAGATCTAAGTCTATGTACTGTTGTTGTGCTTAAAAAAGGACGTTGCACTTGTTCAATCTTAGGCCTCGCTCCGTAGCTTTTTTACTTGAGTTATTAAGTCCGTAGAGATATCTCGAAACCCTACCCCTTTGATCTAAAAAATTGAGGAGTTATTGACTTAAAGCCTGCTACAAGGGCCAAGAAGAAAACTTAAGGGAGTGAGGTCAATCATGAGCTTTTATTTGAAGAAAAAAATGTGCAATTGTATTTGATGTTTGGGATTAGATAACTAGTGGGTTTGAATTATTTAGCATAAGCTTAAATGCCAAAGCACTCATCTAAAGGAGAATCATCACATGACTAGAGGTCAACATTGATGGCTAGACCCAATCATATTAGATAATGATTGAAAATGACTATGGACACGCACATAGATCGAACATTGGATAAACTCAACTTCCCTTTGATGCCATTATTTGAAACATAGTATTGAATTGATTATACAATTTTACACTCATTCATTTTTGGAAAGCTATATAATGTGTTGATCATTATCATGTGTTGCTTAATTGTGTTGTAGATAATCATGCCCGAGACGAGCAAGAACTTAAGTTTGGGGGTATTTGATAAATGTGTTTTTGCACACGTATTTAATACCTAGATATGTTTATTATTGATGAAAAGAGTAGATATCAACTCACAATTGGGTAATTTTGGTAGGTCATAAATCCCAAATGGAAAGAGAACAAGGCAAAACGGAGTGAAAAGGGACCAAAACCGTACAAAATTGCTAAGTGGGGACCAAATTGTACAAGTTACAAAAGTTCAAGGACTTTATTTTACAATTTATGTAGGACTTGTTCAAAGGAAAAATCAAAATTTGAGGATCAAATTGTACAAAATCATCGTTGAGGGACCTAGTGGGCAAATATTGGAGGACTTGAGCTACAAATTGCTGAAAAAGGGAGCAGTGCCTAGGTACCACTGTAGTAGTGCCTAGACACCCACTCGCTGTCCCTTTTACAGGTTATGGGTACCAAGACGACTTTTATCGGTACCCCGTTTCGACATAGGTCCGTTTTAAATGTTTTTTCCAAAACTTAAGGACTTGGGCTGTAATTTTTGAAAGTTTATAAGGGTTTTAAAAGTGAAAAAATGCAACCACTTTGGGAGTCTTCTTTTCTTTTCTTTTTTTTTTTTTTTTCTTTTTCTTTTTCCTTTCCTTTCCTTTCATTTTCTTTTCTTTTCTTTTTCTTTCCATTTCCTAGGTTTTTTTTTAGTTAAAGGAGGGTTTTACCTCTGAGATTTTATTAATATTTTTTAGTGGAAGGAGGGCGGTACCTTCTAGAATTTTATTAATATGTCCTCATTTGTGGGGTAGAAATACAGTGGTTACAAATGATATCAATAAAATCAAAAAATGAGGAAGTACTACTTCCCTTACAATGAAAGTAAAGAATAACAGAAAAGCAGTACAAAATGAGTACTACTTCCCTTACAAAAAGCACAAGTGTAAGCAAAAATAAAAGTAAAAGCAAAATATAAATACTTAAACTCTGGTGTTGGACAAACCATATCTGTCAATTTGAACAAGCCCCTTATATGTCGTGGTAGGTTGGCTAGTCCATATTCCTCTATCTACGATGATGCCAACCCTTGGTAGCAAGTTCATCTGCAACTTGGTTCCCCTCTATGAAGATGTGGAAAACCATATCTCTGTTAAAGGAAACGATATCTGCAATCTGTATGAGTATCCCCCAGATAGGCCATGGTTCGCCACCTCTGGTGATGCAGTGAATGGCCACAGTTGAGTCTGTCTCAACCCAAATATCTAACAAACCAAGATCTCTAGCCAGTAGTATCCCATCATAAATAGCCCTGAGTTCCGCCTCTAATATCATACACTGTCCATATGAAGCTGAGAAAGCTCTGATACATTTTCCTGCGTAGTCCCTGATGATACCTCCCCCACTCGCAAATCCATCCTTGACACAACCATCGGTGTTGATCTTAACAGATCCAAATGATGGAGTGCGCCACCAAACCATGATAGGGGGAGGAGATGGTAGGGGAGTCAAAGAAATACCAAAAAGTATAGCAAGCTACATGTCATTACACCAATGTAGCGGTCAGAATAGTCCACCAAAATGGAGGATGGATACCATACGGTAAACTCTCCAGATAATATGTTTCGAGCTCATACGTATGTTCCTGTACTTT
>CAIGRK010251202.1:0-13598 GCA_903798315.1 Fraxinus greggii | reverse complement strand
ACAATTATGCGACATGGAGTCGCGATGTTGTTATGGCTCTCAGTGTGAAAAATAAAGAAGGATTTATTGATGGAACTATAACTGAACCGAGTGCTCATGATATGATGTATAGCGTCTGGAGGACATGCAATCATGTAGTCTCATCGTGGATTATTAATTCCATATAGACACTTGCCTCTATGGGCCTTGTTGTACTTAGGACATGGAGTAAAAACATGATTTGGCTTGCTTGAACCTAACCACCTTGCAAAGGTATCCTTCTTATTTTATTTGTTTTCTTTACTTCTATATGGCCCATTCCATTTCCTCTTTCTTGAAACCTAAGTACTTTCCTGAATTGTCTTATCAATTTCCAGTTGATTTGAAATTGCTTGAGCCCATTATAGAGCTTGGCCGTATGTGATGAATTCATGGGATGCCATGATTCCTCCAATTTCTATACTCAATCAGAGTTCGAACCTTCTAGCTTGCTTTTGCTTTGCATCCACTAGATGTGTTGCATACCTAGCTAGCTATTTGAACTTCCTACGATACTCGACCAATGCTATCTTTCCATGCTTAAGCTGTAGAAACTCTATCTCATTTCGATCTCTCGTGGCTTGTGGGAAAATATTTTCCCATCACCTCCTCTTTAAAACATGCCTAATTGAGATTGCGTTGTTGTGCCTGAGTCCTTGTACGTGAAGCAGACTCTGAATATGTTCGAAGGAAAAACTCAATTTTCATAAAATTTTAAAGGGTAATTATATTCACTCCATAATTTTTTTTACACTACATTTTAATTGCACTCAAGGTTCTTAATCTTTACTTATTATAGCACATATATTCCTAACAATTTTTCATATCATTCTTACCCTCAAACTTTTTATTAGTTAACATATTTTGTATATGATAATAGTTTTATATCCAAAAGTCCATTGAAATAGTGTAAAACAACTTACTTTTTCACCATATATAAAAAATAAAAAATAAATAAAAAGTACAAAAGAATATTTTCCCTCATTTCAAAGTATGAAAACAAAATATTTTGATTTAAATCATCATCAAAGTTGAAACAAGATTGAGAATAAGAATTTGACGAAAAAAGATAAGAAAATAATTGTTACAATGAGCAAAAATTGAGGAGCATAACTGCAATTAAAACGTGGTGTATCAAATTAAAACTGTGGTGGCAGTATAACTACCCAATTTTAAATCCTTGAAGACATGAGGAAATTATTGAAAAAATTAAATCCTAGATGATGAAAGCGAAACCCATATATTTATTCAAGTACTGATTACATTCTGTTTTAAGTAGGGAAGAAATCTTTTATTTAAAATAAACTATCTCTAGGTTACTAGTATTCATCTTCACTTGTCCAAGCATTTTGAATCCTATGATGCTTGGACGATGGGGCTTCATCATCCTAAGATACCCTTGACTAAAGCTTAGATTCCTGATCAACCTCCGGCTCTAGCTCCTGCTCGGGCTTTGGCTTTGGTTCTAGTTCTAGCTCAGCTATGCTCTGGTCCTAGTTCATACTCTAGTCCATACTTTGTCTCCAACTCCAGCTCATAATCTGGCTCTGACTTTAGGTCCTGCTTTGGCTCTTGTTCAGGCTTGAGAATAGCAATGCACCTATCTAGAAAAGTTACACAACACTGTTCAAACTTGATCCGTACTGGATGCTCTGGGGGGTTACCCTTTAGCATCTTATCCCTAAACATAATGCCCATGTCTCCCCACTAGGGTGACAGTGTATAGATAAGGTTGCTTACAACCTGAATGGGTGTAACCTCATGTCCTACACCCCTTACCGCAGCCCACCTAGAGAAGACTTTCTACATATGCTCAATAAGTGTGTGAGTCGTGTATGCCTCATAATTTTCTTAAGCTTGGATAATTGCTGCCCTATGGTTTAGAATAGCCCTACAAGTAGTTGTCTTCTTAACGGTCTTTCTAGTTCTAGCCATGTTTGTCACATGCAAAGCAAGTCCATTTATGCTTTATCATTTATTAGTGATTACACATTGCCTTTTGCTGACATAAATCACTATATCGAAAAATGATTAAGCTGATTTAAAGCACGTGTGAAACATTTCATCAATTGAAGCAAAATAAATTAAATATTGTTGACCTCCGTCATATTAAGAATTTATTAAAATAACTAAAATTGGTTTATCCTAAATCACACCTCCTAAGTTGAGTTTAAATTCTAGGCTAAGTCATCATTACAGGGCGGAGCTCCTGTTCAACTTGGCACACTAGGCTCAGCTCGACACACCATCTGAGTTCAAAATCTACCGCCATCATACAGGGAACATGACACGTCCCAGTCAGAAAAATGAAAGTAGACCAGGAATGTGACATGCGCTGATGATAGATACCGCTAAAATCCAGGCCCATCATCAAGGCTACTACAATATACAACTTTTTATAAATTATTTTTAACAAAATATTGACATTATCTCCCTTGTAAATAAGACTAACCAACATGTAGTCTACTATGCACAAATCCTAACATTAATACAACATAATAGAGATAAGTCGAATTCTCAAACTTTTACTATGAAAATAAATTGAAATGTACATATGGATGCAAAATACATAGTGAGCCCATCCAACCATCTATAAGTGATGCAAAATGATATCCAAATATAATGTGTTCCAAAATATTGAATACATGCTTTATGAAATGAGCTATACTAGCTGACTCTGTCGTCTGACTCTAACACCAAAATCAAGGCTCAACTCCAAAAGATGCCTATAAACTCAATTGCTACCTGACAAGAAAATCGTGGGAAAATGTATGAGTTGATAGCTCAGTGAGTAAAGAAGTTCGAAAAATATTATTCATTTCATTTATCCATTTTTATTGAAAATCGAATATACATAATTTAATGGTCCATAGTATAACAACAACAACAATAGCATAATAATAATAATAATAATAATAATAATAATAATAATAATAATAATCATCATCATCATCATCAAGATGTAAGACATCCTCATAACGCTCATCTTATAGTCATCATATAACTGAAATTTATACCATCATCTCATCACTTCAAATGTACTAGAAAACCCATAAAAAATGTACCATTTGACTGAAATCTCTAATCGGTCATATGTGCGTACATTGCCACTCGGGTTAACCACTTTCGTCACGGGGCTTAGGTCCCTTCCTTGAATGAAAGGGGGTCTCAAAGATATTTGATAATCAATTCTAGAACATGATCAAGGCCTCTTAATGAACTATATGTACATGATTAAGACCAATGTTCGATTAAGACCACTCCGAGTAGTATTGAACATGGCCAAGGCCCCTCTGTGAACTAAAATAAGTATATAATCACGAGTACTTTCTACTCGATCTCAATATCACATGTGTTACATTCCAATTCATAAGTAATTCATATACGATCTTTAGATTCTACATATATTACAATGAGAGAACCTTTTATAATAATCATGTAACCGATCAAATAATTCACATAACCGCACATAATGCAACAATATAATCAATTTATAAATATTTGAAAATAATTAAGTTTTTCCACTCATTATGCTATATAAGTGATATCAACTTGGTTGGTCGGTTGTCCCAATATCCGTATCATCACCTAAAATATGATATAATGTTCAGATTAACAATTAACCGATTTAAGTAATTCTAATAATTAGATATGCGATACCAAAACTTAATCTTTTCATTTTTAAGTGATTTCTTAAGCTCCTTTAATCACCTAAGGTAATTTTTTTTTCTCATTTAACTTAATTACATAGCTTATTATACTTAATTCAATATTCTTCCTTCGATAAAATTGAGTTTAAACTAATAATTCAACAACCCTAAAATTTAACATAACTTTTCAATGAGTAACTTTTTATTTACCTTTTGAAATTGAGGAATTCAAGGTTAATAGCATAAATCACTTATTTTAAAATCACATTGTCGAACTTTCCTATTTTTTCTTCTCCTTTCCTTTCCTTTTTCTTCTTTCCTCTCTACTTCGTTTTCTCTTCTTGTTGTGTGTATGAAATGGATTAGTATCACATTGGTTTGAATTAAATGAAAACGGACAATTCCACCGCCTGACTTTTTTCAATTTTTTTTGCTTTTATTTTATTTTATTTTATTTTATTTTATTTCATTTTATTTTATTTTTGTTTAGCTTGAGAATTTCGACCGAATTCTAGGTTTGACTCTAGAGTATTACAAAACTCATCCCCTTCCAAGAATTTTATCCTCAAAATTCAGTTAACTAAGTACCAAAAAAGCTGAGGATACTCGGAATGCATATGATCTCACTTTTCCATGTTGCCTCTTCTATTGCTTGATTCCTCCATAGACCTTTAACTAATGGAATAATCTTACTGCGCAAAACATGTTCCTTTGTGTCCAATATGTGAACTGGTTGTTCTTCATAAGTAAGATTTTCTTTCAACTCTATTGGTTGTGATTCCATCACACGAGTCGGATCTGGAATATATGAAGCATGGAAACATGAAACATATCATGAATTCTGGACAACTCTATTGGTAAAGCCAATTTATAAGCAACTGGACCAATATGTTCAATAATCACATATGAGCCAATATATCTCGGACTCAATTTTTTCTGTTTACCAAATCTGAGAACATCCTTCCATGGGGATAATCACTGAAAAACTCTATCCTCAATTTCAATTTCAAATTCAAGATTTCTTTTACATCTGCCTGCATAGTTTTTCTGTCCTCAATTTCAAATTCAAGATTTCTTTTACATCTGCCTGCATAGTTTTTCTGTCTATCTTGATCTGCCTTTAGTTTTTCTTTAATTACTTTTACTTTCTTAGCAGCAATTTGAATAAATTCAGGGCACAACAATTTTCTTTCACAGACTTAATCCCAACAAAACTGGAGTTTATGCATTTCCTACCATACAGTGCCTCAAAAGGAGCCATTTCTATTCTTGAATAATAAATATTATTATAAGCAAACTCCCTGAATTCTCTTTAAACTGTAGCACACAAGCTCGTAAAATGTCTTCTAAGGATTGTATAGTTTTTTCTGACTGACCATTTGTTTGTGGATGAAAAACTGTATTGAAATGAAGTTGTGTACCCATAGCTTTCTACAGATTGGGCCAAAATTTAGAAGGGAAACGAGAGTCTCTATCTGAAACAATAGATACTGGCACTCGATAGAAACTGACTACATCATCAACATATATTTTTACCAATCTATCTAGTGAATAAGTGATTTTAATAAGTAAAAATCTGTCCGTCTTTGTCAATCTGTCTACAATGATCCATACGCCATCATGACCACTCTGAGTACGAGGAAGCACAAATAAGAAATCTACATTTTTACTCAGGAACTGGCAATGCCTGTAACAATCTAGCTATTTATCTGACGATCTTGTTTCACATGCTGGCAAATGAAACACTTGGATACGAACTCAGCTATTTCTTTTTTCATTCCGTGCCACCAATAGTGATGCTCGGTGGGTTTGAACGGGACTTTTTGAGAAGGGTTTTTTGGAAGAAAAATGTCGGTTCACGTTGGATATGTAAGGGAGATCACTATACTCAATATTTTCATGCGATGGTTGAGGGACTCCACATGTCACGTATTAGGTCACAGTGGAAGTCTTAGCTATTCCTGCAGACATTCAGACTACGGGTATTTCATTCTGTCGGGATCTTCTATCTGCTCCTCTACACCATTTGGACCCCATTCATTCTGATATCTCTATGCTTTTGATAGAGGATGATAATTGGCACTAAATGCCCTCCTTAGATTCATGAGGTACGGGAGGTAGTTTTCAATGTAGATGCGACAACGTTGTTTGCCCGAATAGGTTCTCATCCATTTTCTTCCAACATTGTTGGGACATTATTCAGGACGACGTATATAGCATAGTCTTGGACTTATTTGACGGTGTAAATCTTTCATGAGGTTTTGCTGCTACTATTATTGTATTGCTACCTAAGAAGGAAGGTGCTTGGGGATGGACTGATTTCAAACTCATTAGTTTATACACAGTGTTCAATAAGCTTATTACTAAGCTTTTGAACACTCGGTTGAGTACAATGCTATCGCACATTATCTTTCGTCCACAGAGTAGATTTATCCCTGGCCACCTAATTGGAGATAATGTATTATTAGCTCAGGAGTTTCTCTATACTTTGGATGCTAAAGTACGAAGGGGTAACACTATGCTGAAGCTAGACATGGCTAACGCATACGATCGCATGGATTGGGGTAATTCATTTATTCTGTATTGGAGGCATTTGGATTTGATCAGATATGGATCGATAGGATCAGGCGATGCATCTCAGAGTGTCTTTTTTCTATACTCCTAAATGAATGTCCATGTGGTGTTTTCCGTTCTCACGAGGGTCCAGAAGGGTGATCCCATTTCGCCATCATTTTCTTCATATTCGTAGATTACTTCTTACACCTGCTCACTCAAAGGTTTCAGAAGTATATTAGTATATGGTATCAGCATGGAGGTAGTACTCTTATCTCACACCTTTTATCTGCTGATGATATGATCATATTTACCAATGGCCAGAAACAATCTATCATGAGGGTTTTGATTGTTTGGAACATTATAAAGGGGTTTCTGGTTAGTTGGTGAAAAATGACAAGAGACGACTTATTCTACCTAGACATGCATCTATTAGTTAAATCAGACGATTGGAGATTTTTACTGGATTTCGACACCAGCGGCAGCCTTTCACTTATCTAGGGGTCCCCTTACTTAAGGGAATAATATGAGCTTTATTTATGATGACCTTATCCAGTAGGCCAAGGACATCTCAAGTTGGGTTTATGGACATCTCAAGTTGGCTTTCATGACTATTATCACGTGGGGGCCGTATTACTTTACTGAGGTCAATGCTTTCTTACATACCATTGCATTCAGATTATACAGCCCACCAAGGCTATCCTAAAAAAACTTGAGAGCATATTTACGCAATTTCTATGGGACTCCAAGGAACAAGCGCGACATTTACATTGGCAGAGTTGGAAGGAGATTTGCCTTCTTGTTGATGAGTGTGGTCCAGGCTTTAGGAGAATACATGATGTAGTGGAAACATTGTCCATGAAGCTCTGGTGGTTGTTCTATTCTCAGAGATCACTTTGGGCCTAATTTTTGCTGGGTAAGTATTGTACGGGGACACATCCTTTACTTACAGCAGTTCCCTACTCATCTTATCCTACCTAGAAGAGGTTTAAATTAGTTGGGCCTCGAACAGATCCATACATTGTATGGCACCTTGGAGCAGGTAAGATATTTTTCTAGAATGATTACTGAATAGGAGACACCACGTTGGCCTCCATATTCCCACACCTGTAGCAACATATGTAAGTGTATAGGATTTTTTTGATAATACTAGGTAGGATATTGGACGTTTAATACAAGTTTTCCCTCCTTTTATGATAGAGCAAATAGGGGCTATACCTTTATATGCAGATGTCTTGGATCACATTGTTTGGAAGGATACATCAAATGGTAGCTTCGTTACTAAGTCTATACGGCAGTTCATACATTCGGGACGCGACTATTAGGATTCATATCGATTAATGTGGAGCTCCATTTTCAATTTTACCCATCACTGTCTCATTTTTCTACTGGAGACTATGGAAGGACCTCAATCCAGTAGATGTGGTTATTCAGAGGAAGATTGGATGTCATTTGGCTTCTCGATGCCAGTGTTGTTCCGAGATCAAAACTATCAGTCATATTTTAACCGACAGTACCATCTCCGATCAGGTATGGCAACATTTTGGGAACATTTTTTAGATACCTATGAGTTCAAGATAGGGAGTTAGACAGAGGTTCCAGAGATGGAGGTATTCTGGATAGTATATTCGCTGTGAACACATTTGTACTATCATTCATCTACTGGTGTTTTGGTTTCCATGGACCGAAACAAATGGTGCAAAGCATATGGGGATCCGCAGGGTGGCCAGATCTCTTTTGCATGATCTCTTTTCTTCATATGAAATGACTGTTTTGAGCTGTACATTGGCGAGGGGATCTGATACTTACACCCATCTTTGGTATTTCTTTGATTCTCCCTCCCCATCTCCTCCTGTTCTGGTTTGGTGGCACACTCCATCAGTTGGATCTTTCAAGATCAATACTGATGGATGTGTCCATGATGGTATTGTGAGCGGCGGAGGCATCATCAAAGATCACGTAGAACACTGTATCAGGGCTTTTTCAACTTCATATGGACCGTGCATCATATTAGATGTAGAGCTCAAGGCTATTCTTGATGGGATTCTACTAGCTATATGACTCGATCGTTCAGACATTTAGATAGAGTCAGATTCTATAGTAGCTATTGACTATATCACTAGAGGAAGAGGACCATGGCCTATTTAAGGCATACTCAGATAGATTATAGACATCATATCATTCGGCAGAGACACAATTTTCCAAATCTACAAAGAGGGATATCAGATTGCAGATACTTTTGCTTCGAGGGTTCGAATCATCGACGATCTCAAATATATAGAGCAGCAGACCTACCACGACTTAATAGGGCACTCATATAGATTGATAGACATGGAGTGCCTAGCATTAGAGTATGATTTTTTATGTTTTATTCTTGCTTTTGTCTTTACTTGCATTAGTTCTTATTGTAAGGGAAGTAATACTTACTTTTTTACAGCTTTACATTTATCTCTTATAATTTATTTTCTTTGTAAGGAAAGTAATACTTCCTCATTTACTATTTTCATTATTTTCTCATGTAACCACTGTATTCCTCCACCACAAGCGAGGACATATTAATAAAATCTCGGAGGTACCACCATCCTTTAACAAAAAAAAATAGTATTCTTTGAGTATACGATACATTTTAGTACTATCAGGCTGCATTGCATAAGCTGAACTACGTACCTCTTCTAGAATCTCTTTCTTCAATTTCGAATCATCTAGAACACATAATTTGTTTCCTATAACTGAAGTTATGTCATCTCGAATGGTATAATCTGTATGCTTAACTTTATTAACTTCTTCTTTCAATTTACTCAATACTGGATCTTAAGTCTAAGCTTCTCCGACTGTGTCAATCAAAGTAGCCTCACTTGGAAATTAGCAACAATGTTCCTAAATGGTAACTAATAACTGAACATGTAAAATGCTAAACGCATTAAACAAGGAAGAGCATATTACATTAGCATGAGTCATAGAACTAGATGTCTTCCTTCTAAGAGCATAAGCAACTACATTTGCCTTTCCCGGATGATAATCAATCTTGTAGTCATAATCTTTTATCAACTCTAACCAACTTCTTTGCTTTATGTTCATCTCTTTCTGATCGAAAACTAGTCGATTCTTCAATTTTTAGGAAACTTCTTTCACGATTTTCATTCCAAACAAATTTAGCATTCTTTCTAGTCAAACACCCGAAGGAAGAGCAATTTTAGAAAATCCCTCTACAAAACGACTATAATAACATGCTAAGCCAAGAAAACTACATATTTTTGTCGCATTAGTATACCTTTCCCATTTCACCACTGCTTTAGCTTTATGGGGATTGACATAAATTCCCTCTATTGATATAACATATCCTAGAACCATTTACCAAAGTCTGCAAAATGATTTTGCGATGCTCTATGTGATCGTCGCGATCTCAAGAATAGAACACAAATCAATCTTCAAAAATATTGTATCATCGCAAAGCTGATCAAATAGATCATCAATACATTTCAAATGATATTATTGTGAATTGTCACATTTTTCAACTGTCTGTAATCTACACATAATCACATGGTGCCATCTTTCTTCTTCACAAGCAAAACTTGTGCTCCCCTTGGAGATACACTAGGTCTTATAAAACCTTTTTCTACCAATTCTTGCAACTAAATTTTTAACTCCTTCAATTCTGCTAGAGCCATCTATGTGGTGCTTGTGAAATAGGTGCAGTCTTGGAATCAGATTAATAGTAAGCTTGATATTCTTATCTGGTGGTAAACCTGGTAGCTCTTCTGAAAATATATCGGGATAGTCTCTGATCACTGGGATGTCTTCAAGTTTTACCTTATTAACATTTGTATCAATCACATGAGCCAAATATACATGACAACTCTTATTGAGTAATATTCTAGCATCAATAGTGGATATCTCACAAGATTATAAGATTTTGTGCTGTCCACTAATATAACTTCAGGTTTTCTTAGTTGTATAAACACATCCTCCTTTCGAAAGCTATCAATTGAAGCATGATTTGTAGTTAAAAAGTCCATACCCAAAATAATATCAAAATCAAGAATGCAAAGAGGTATCGAAATTGCCTTCAGCTCATGATCATTTCCCTTAATCCCATAATCTCGTTATATATTGTCTGCTAATAGTGACTCATCAATTGGTATATCCATTACCAAACAATTGCCTAAATGTTCTAGCTTTTGGTCCGTATATATTGCAAGTGTAAATGAAATAAAAGAACGTGTAGATCCAGGATCAATCAAAATATGAGCAACTCTCTAAAAAAAATAGATAACACACCTACAATAACATTTGATGACTCCTCTGCTACCTACTAAGTCATAACAAAAACTTTTCCCTGGGTCTTCAATCATCTTGCCTGACCTTACAATTTGGTACCGCTGCCACTTGTACTATTAGACTGGACCACGCTATTGGCACATGTTCTATTAGCTAAAGTATCTTCGTGGATTTGATTGTCTTATACTATCTACACTCTACTGAGGATGCATTCTCTGTACCATGTCACTCTCCTAAAATACAACTAAACAATTCCTTTTAAGCCACAATGATAGCAGATACCAACTCCGTTGAACTTTAATTATTCTTCAGAATGAGATCTTCCACATAACTTACATTAGGGAAATCTAGCACTATTGGAGCCTTCGTCATATCTTGAAGTAAATGATCTTTGGAAAGAACCCTGGGCATGAGGACGACTAGTCATTGGCTATGTACAGTAATGTGACTAAATCTGGGACACTACTTCCCCGTGATCTGGGCTTGAAATGGCCTAAACGGGACACACTAGGTCAAAATCCTCTACTGTTCCTCTGTGGTCTATAGCTAGTCATACCAACCTATGTTACCGTTTGTTCTAAGGTTTATCCATTCTCTACCAGTTGGCCTATTAGAAATACAGTTCTCTATTCTCAATGTTGATTCAACCAATTTGCCAAATTCGTTCCAACCTGATGATATCACTACCGACCTGCTTACTTCGCTTAACCCATTTTTAAACATCCTACATTTAACAATTTCATTGCTAATTAGAACTTGAACATACTTTGAAAATTCAATAAATTTCACTTTATATTCTAAAACAGTCATCTGCCTTTGAACTGAATTCAAAAATTCCTCGTATTTTGCATCTTTATATGAATGATGGTAATAGGCATCATAAAAGATACGTTTGAAATCTACCCAAACAGAAGGGTCTCTGTATGTGCCCTAGATCCACTGTCACCAATCATATGCCTTTTCTTCTAACAAGAAAGTGGCAATAAATAATTTTTATCATCTGAGCAACCCATGACATAAAAAACTCTCTATTTTGACCAACCATGCCTGAGCAACTATATGATCAGTTGTGTCTATAAAAACATTAGCCCTCAATTTTGTTGCTATCTCAATACTGAAATCTTTGTTTGTACTACGCATAATTGAAGCAATTGCGGTAGTAATTATTTTAACAGCCATATGGTCGTTTCCAACTTCATTTCTGTGTCCTAAATGTTCACATGGCTGACGAACTAATTCATCTACTCTTTCAAACTCTCTAAGGTAATCCATATAAGGAGCAATGTGAGTTTAGGGCAACATATTTTGGAGCCTTCGAGTTCTGCTGCCATGAAGCAAGACTCAACTACAGTTATACATGATATGCTAACATCAGAATGCATGTGTAATGCAAACCGACGTACTCTAAACCATGCTATGATACCGATCTGATAGGGCCCGCTCCGATTAATGCTAGTGGACCCGGAACGTAAGATACGCTGACGATAGATACCAACTAAAAGTGAGACCCACCATCAAGGCTACTATAATATGCAATTTTTTTAAACAAAATTTCGGCATTATCTTCCTTGCAAATAGGACTATACCAACATGTAATCCACTATGTACAATTCCCAACAATAATAAACACATTAGAGATAAGCCTAATTCTCAAACCTTTACTATGAAAATAACATGAGATGTACATACGGATGAAAAATATATAGTGAGCCCATCCAACTATCTACAAGTGATGCAAAATGACATCCAAAAATGAACATGTCCCAAAATACTGATTACATACTTTATGAAATGAGTAATACTAGCTAACTCTGTCATATGGCTCTGATTCCAAAATCAAAGCAAACTCCAAAAGATGCCGAAAAACTCAACTGCTACCTGATAAGAAAATCGTGGGAAAATATATGAGTTGATAGCTCAATGAGTGGAGAAGTTTGAAAATAATTATTCATTTTACTTATACATTTTTATCGAAAATCAAAATTACATCATTTAACAGTCCATAGTATAACAATATATAATAATCAAGATGTAAGATATCCTCAAAATGCTGAAAGACATCATCTCCTAGTCATCATATAGTCATCAACTAAAATCTTTACCTTCATCTCATCACATTAAATGTACTAGAAAATTACCTGAAAATGTATCCACTGAATAAAATTTGTAATATGGTCATATGCACTATACTGGTCCTCGGGCTAAGCACTTCTACTACGGGCCTTAGGCTCTCTCCGTGAACGAAAGTGCATCTCAAAGACCTCTGATAATCAATTCTAAAACATGGGTACTTTTCCGATCGATCTTAATATCACGTTTCAAATTCCAATTTATATCCATATATGATGTTTAAATCTAAAATATTTTACATTGAGAGAACCTTCCATAATAATCATGTAATTGAACAAATAATTCCCATAACTGCACATAATGCAACAATATAAGCATTAATTTAAAAATATTTGAAAATATTTAAGTTTTTTCCACTCACGATGCTATGTACGTGAAATCCAGTCGGTTGGTAGGCCGACCCAATACATGTATCACCACTTGAAATATGATATAATGTTTAGATTAACATTTAACTATTTTAACTAATTCTAATAATTAGATAGGCGATACCAAAACTTAATCTTTTCATATTTTAGAGATTTATCAAGTTCCTTTAATCACTTAAGCTAATTTTTTTTTCATTTAACTTAATTACATGAATTAACCTAGTTGTACGATCCTTGTTGACAGCCTTGGTGTTGTAAAAATTCGGACCATTAGTTTTAAAAATAGTTTTTGAAGTGGATGAATGTGATGTTGCAAAATGTAATTGACAAATAAAATTGTACAAGCATCATGATTCTAATTGCATAGCTTATTATACTTAATTCAATAATTTTCCTTCGATAAAATTGAATTTAAACTAACAATTCAACAACCCTAAAATTCAACATGTTATGGGTCTGTGTCAGACCTTCCACCTCGGTACACTGGATATTACGGAGCTCCGAAGCCAGCTCATACGATTTCCGAGGTGAAAATAGACTGGATGAAGAGCATAAACCGATTCGACGGAGAGAATGAACCGAGCTCATCCGCAATCCGCAG
>CAIGRK010251077.1:0-10079 GCA_903798315.1 Fraxinus greggii | reverse complement strand
ATTAAACTTTATTAAGATTCTTGTATCATTATCTCGTAGATAATATTATGTAGTTAGCTGGATTGTTATACTGGATTTTTCGAATTCCCTTTCTTGTCAATTTTAATTTGAAAAATGATCTAAAAAACCACGTAATAGTTATTGTCATTGAAAATTATGTAACTAGAAATGAAAGAAACTCCGAACGGGAGTCTGTAGTGGCAAACATTCAAATTGAGTTAACTTGAAAGCATGGCACCGCGGAATTCCTAGACTCGAATAAAAGTCTGGCTTGACCCAGACGAAGACTTATTCATTGAACTATTCAAAGGTTGAAAATCAATTGTACTGTGAGTTGACTTTGGATTAAAATAAAGTAGAGTAGGATCAAAAAGGAGAAAAAGTTCATGAACAAATATATAAATTACAAGTTACCTATCTAATTCGTCAACCAAAAAATATTGGCAGTTAATGAATGGTATACTAGTTCTATGAACGTCCCTTCTATTATCAAAAGAATAAAGTCCTTGAGTCGCGTCGATAAACACTCGAGTGTCGAGGTAGAATGAAGATAACTCAGACAACAAGTCCTTGAGTAGGATTAAAAGTTGGGTTCATGATGTGTCAATATTTGAGTAGAATAACGGTAGTTATGGATGACAATGTAGCCGGCCGGCTCGATCAGCCCATTGGGATCGAGCTGCATTTTGAAGCATCTGCTCGAGCTCGAGCCAGTCGAGCCACAAGGGCCGGCCGGTGTCACGAGCCATTTTGACATGTGACAGTCGACCCTGAAAAATTGAAAAAAAAAATAATAAACAAACTTAAAAAAATATTAAAATAGAAACATTGAAGGCAGCTATGACCGTGTTGAAATTTTTTATTTTTACTTTATTTGGAAAAATTTGGTTGAAATTAATATTTTTTTTTTACCTATAAATATGCGATAAAAATTTGAGTTTCATCAATTTTAGAATTGTCATGAATTTAAAAAAATAAATAAATGAGTCGAAAGTTGGGGTAGAGTCTAAATATTTTGGCCAAACTTTTGCTCGGCTCGGCTAGGGCAAAAAATAAAAATAAAAATTCTGAACTACTTTTACTCGATGTGAGCTTGAGCTTCAAGTTTCGGCTCATAACTTGACTCGATTCAATTCGACTCGTTGACACCCTAACGGTAGCCCAACAATTTGTTTTGAAGTAAATTTTTTTTTTTCATGTTTCTAGAAATGGCAGAATGCTAACACTTTTTGTGGGTAGAAACTAGAAAATGACACTATAATGTGCTATCTACGTCTTAGTCAAGATTTAATTGCTCTTATTTTTACCAATTTAATTGTTCTAATTTAAACAAAGAAAGTCCAAGTCAACTATTCATTGGGAAGACGACCAGAGCTTGACTCTACTCGCGAGCCAAAAGCCCTAGTCTAAATTCTTGCTGAGCCGAGTTGAGCCTTTAGCTTAGGCTCGTGAGGCAGTTCGTTGCCACCACTACGAAGAATAATTATTTAATTTAGAATAATAAAAGACTTGTAAACTTTCTTCCAAATATTACAGATAAATTTTTCAGAAAGACCCAAGATTTATTCATTTTCTGTAATTCGACATCTTCTTGTACCCATGGGTTCTTGAAAATCAGAAAAATCATCAAAATTCAACAATAAAATTCATCTATCTTCTCTTCTTCTTCACTGCAATTCCATAGTATATAATCAAGAAATAACACAAGAATTTGGATTCTCCTCTGCACTGTAAACATGGTAGTACTGTGTGCAATAAGGATTGTAATTCTTGTAAAGCTTGACAAGTTCTGCAATTTGTTCATTTTCATCCTTCTTTTTATCATCTTTCTTGGCATCATCCTTCTTTTCATCCTCTTTTTTCTTTTCAGGTTCTTTTGCTGGACCAACTGTTAGAAGTTCTGTGTGCCATGATTTCCTCAATTTGCTCACAACTTGAACTGGATCAACACCCCCAACCACTGTTAATTTCCTCTCATTCATGTCCATAGTCAGAGATTCAATCCCTATACGAGAACAAATTAGCAGAGATCATTCGACTAACACGTTGAATGGACAGCATAATAGACAAAATTTTAACTCTTTCTCGTATTAAATACTGACCGTAAAGGCTAGAAACTGCTTTCATGGCCTTCTGTTTCTCTTTTTCATGATGTACTTCTAGTCTTAAGACTAGTTTCTGCAGAGGGGAAAAAAATGTTATTGAAATGTGAAGAATTTATGATCCGAGAAGAAAAAGCACAAAACCCAGATTATATTTATTTATTTTTCTTGTTTTTTTGAAAATTTTGAGAGGATTAAACGATTCAGGATGAAATTGACACTCGACAGGCAAATCAAATTATCAAATGTAAATTTTCAAGATACGTCACATAGATAGTAACTAGTGTGTGTGAAACAAGAACACGAAGAATAATAAAAGAAAAAAATATAAGCAGAGAAAGAGACGGAAATCTCACCTGTGCCATTTCAGATTGGTTCAGAGGAAGTATTAGGAATTCAAGAGGTTTAAGAAATGTAAAGAAACTACTTTGATATAATGGTAGAGGGAGTTTTTTGTATATAAAAAATTGATGATGATAGAAGGTGATAGGGTGGGACTGGATGGGGTAATGTCTTAGCCGTGGTAAACACGGGAAAAGAAGATCATTTAATAAATTAATTGACTTGATCAAAGAAGGGGGCTTAGATTTTACATCTAAAGGGCTCTATGTAGAATTTTAGCCTTGCTCATTTTTCAAAAAGGGGATTTCCTCGTGATGTGCACATGGGGACATGGAGGTAAGAAGGGAGTGGAGTTTGCATATTGATAGGCGTGGTTCGATTCAAGAAAATTGTAGTATTTTTGAAGTATTGAAATTGACTAATCCTTGCCGTTATTTAACATATATGTACATTATTTATTTATGTTTGGAGAGTAAGTCCTAATTATTTAATAAACGTGAATTAAATAGTAGTAAATAATACTGCGTTTTAATACTTCGAAAGTACTAAAAAATTCATTGGACTCGATCATTTCGGTTACAAGTTTGAACCTAAATTGTCATGCTAGAACATGCTTGATAATCCTATGTGCAAGTAGTATTCTATATGATCTCAATAATAATATTTAGCGTTAGAAGAAATATCGCTAATTTAGGTGTCATTTGACCTCTAATTCATTGTTTAATAAAGTTGTGATGCATTACACAATGATTAAAGGACCCGTTGCTTCCTAAACAGATTATCATCTTTATTAATATGGGCAATTTGTACAAATAGATAAAAAATAATAATAATAAAATTGGGGATTAAATTGAAAAACATCGATTTTTATTAAATATTTGAAACGAATCGTTCATAACCACTACCTACATTCCAGGTAATTGTGATTTCTAACCATCTTGGGAATACATCATATATTTCTAGTAGATAAAAGCAAGACTAAGCAGTAGAGCATCTCATATTTTTTTTTCTCTACCTCCAACCATCTTCAAATAAAGTATTTTTACGGTAGCATCATGAATAGTGCACATCACATCAGTACCCACAATCCTACAATAATAAATATTTCTCGATCGATAGTGGGCTACATAACTCACAATCACGTGGATGGGTAACTCGAGGTGGACCCAAACGATGATGTGATTTCAAGCCTTTGTGGGTTAAATGCGACCGTGTTATTGCAATAGTTTTTAAAATCTTATTTTTATTTTTTTCCTACAAATTAAGAATAGCATAACTCACACTCTTTTTTTTTTTTTTTTGGAATAACCCTAAACTGGGCATTGCCCACCAATTAAAATTGTCTAGTAAGAATATAAATAAAATAAAATGAAGTATTCACTCAAAAAGAAGAAAGAAATACGAAAATAACTAAAAAAATAACATTTTGTCTAGAAAAATAAAACGAAGAACACAATCTCACTTGTCTTAACCCAAAACCAATATGCCAAGTTAAGGGTCTAAGGGATCATTAATTATTAAAATTAAGGAATTTATTTTTGTGATTATGAGATAGGTTTAAGCTAAAATATGATCGTGTATAAATAATTAGTTAATTCTATGGACGGCGAAGAATCTCACTATATGACTATGTAAATTCAGTTGAACAATTATTAGAAAATAAAATAAAATAAAATGGGAAAAAATATTATTTAGGTAAACCTAAGCCTTGTTTATTAATGGTTTTTGTTTAACTTACCCACCTAATATTGGAAAAATAATTTGTGGTGTGCTTAATGGGGGTATGAAAGTCTTGCAAACATCATTTTTTTAATAATTATTTTCATCAATAAATTAGAATAAATTATCTAGAGTAATGCAAGTTAAACGAGTAATATTATCTATTATCAATAACGATCATCTAGAGTCCCTAATGATCATTGGATACCGCTACCCAATCTAAAAAGGACAAGTCAAAAAAGCGATAAGCAGATAAAACTTGACCGTAATAATTCATTAAGAACTTGTTTGAAAGAGAATTTTTCAAAAATAAATTTTCTCCAAACGAATCTTCAACCAAATATTTAGCAGAATTCATAATTTTTTTTCTACTTTTTAATTACACGTTCTCCAAGAAATTATTTTTCCTTCTAAAAATTTTCTCCTGGACAAGCTCTAAATTTAACAAAGAATTTGAACAAAATAGTAAAAATTTGGACAGTGTTAAAATAATAAATAATGTTATCTACCATTAGTGACGTTCACAATTGCAGGTGAAGACATTTGATATGTTCAATTAAATGAATAATGCAATGTTGCATTTAAGCATATGTTTGATTCGGATTAAAATTTAGATTTTCATATAAATTAATAATTAATTTTAACCACACATTTAATGTATTCATAACCTTTCAACAACACATATTATCATTAAAAAATTAATTTTAATCCCACCAAACAAGGATTAATTGAAGTCATAATTTAATATCATATAAGTACCAGGTAAATTTGTGCTGAATCACGTTGCTTTAAAATAATACGAAAGAATTTGGATTTATGTGCCAAACTGTCATATTTTGTCAGCTAAGACTGCTGCCTATGCAAATAGTACAACTGTAGCTACTGAGGCAGCAAAATAAGCATTTAGTAGGAAAGGGAATCTGCCAATAATTATTAAGTCAGTCCATTTTTTCAAAGTCAATTATTATAAAGTCTGTCCATTTTTTTTAAAATTTATTTTTAATTATACGTTTTCACAATAAAATAAATTTATATCTGAGCCCATGATATTTTCTTATCTTTTAACTACATATTCTTTGAAAAACCCTAATTTCATAAAATTCATTCTCAAAATATCTACTATACATGGGCTAATTATCGACAAGACCAGGCGTCACGTTGTTCCTCTTTCCATTCGGCACGAAAATGTCATTAACAATTAGATGCATGACCTAATTTATAAATGAGTGTGCCAATGATGTGATCATGTTAATGTATTGTCTAACATTCCATCCACAAACATGCGTGTGTGCCAAAATTGTTTGGACTTGTCAGGCTAAGATTGAGAAGAAGGTTGCTCTGTGGCATAAAATCTATGTGGCCCCAATGGCTAAAGAAGTGCCACCTCTGAACCCTCTTCATATCCAAAAACTATTGAGGACAAATAGGCGAGATATTCATTATCTAAGGAGAGAAATAGAGAAAATGTTTACTTTACGTTGTACATTTTGAAATATGGCATTGTTTTTTGACTTTGGATTAAATGATTATTATTTACAAAATTTGGATTAAAATAGCCTTAGAAAATAACCTCAATTTCATTCTAAATCCCAATTTGAAAAATCACCTTATCAATCCTAAAACCTTCAATTTTTTCTTTCTCAAAAATGATACTCTCTCTCCCAATAAAGTCTTGTACATATTCATCTCTCTCCTCCAACCATTGACCATTATTTTTGTGATTAATCTATTGTACATTATATATTGGATGACATTTCACTAGGGGTAAAAATCAAGGTTATTAATTTAAAAAACGTTGGAGAAATCAATAACAAAATTGATTGTCATATCATGGAATATCATTCAGGATGTCATCGACATATCAAGAATGAGCTTAGAGCAAGCTCCTTCACCTTCACGAACCACCTATTCTTATTCTATTCAATAATTTTTAGTCCACTATTTAGAGGTTGTCTGTTTCTGATTCCTTGCCAAATTTTCATTGCTTTTGTTACCGTTGAAACAAAAGATAGCACACCTTAATTGATTTCCTATATCATAAATGGACCCCATTTGCTGAAAAGAAACGGCTACAAAATTGATTTTTTGGAACAAATAATCAGCAACAGACAAGCCCTTAATTGTTTTTTACCTGAACGAGCCACTTCTTCTTTTCTGACTGAGTCTAAGGTATTGCCAATCGAATTGAATATTTCATGTGTAAGTCTCAATAGTGTGTAACTTGCACGAGCCACCTCTTCTTCTCTCACTTTGGCTAATGTCTCGTTAAACAAGTTAACTATTTCACGTAAGTCTTGGCAGGGAATAATCTCCATTAATCACCTCTTATTCCCTTGCTTCGGCTAAGGCCTTGCCTTGCCTTGTGAGTAAACTATTTCATGTAAGTCCCGGGGAGGAAGTAGCACAAGCCACTTCTTTCTTCGCTTCAGCTAAGGTCATGCCAAGCGAGTCGAGTATTTCCTACAAGTCTCGATACCTCCTTTTTCCTCGCTTCGGATAATGCCTTGCCAAGTGAGTTAATTATTTCTTTCAAGTCTTGACAGGGAGTAACATGTACGAGCAACCTCTTCTTTCCTCGCTTCGGCTAAGATGTCGTCAAGTGAGTGAACTATTTTATGTAAGTCTCGGCAAGGGATATTGCACGAGCCACTTCTTTCCTCACATCGGCAGGGGAGTCATACCAATCAAGGGAGCTACATCGTAATTCCAAACTACCCAAGTAAGATGATTGTCTAACGCTTCGACTCCACCTAGGACTATGATTGTCCGAAACATCTTATTTGCCAAAGTGATTTAGAAAGTCAAGTCGAGCTACTGCTTGTTTATCCGAGCTATTGTGTTTGGATTACTAGGCCAATGTGCAAGTGATTTATTTGGGTTTGATGAAATTGCACCTTAGTCGATGCGGAACAAAGTGGATGGACTGAGGCACATTAGCCCTCAATATTTATTATTACTCAAGTAGATTAGTTAATCCGAAGCGATGCATTTAGTGCATTATTTTTATCATCCAAATATATCGAAACTCTTGTTGAATAAGATGTGATTTGTGAAATGTGTTTTAGCATATGAATAAATAAGGAAAGAAAAGAAAAAACAAAAGCACAATATGTATAGCAAAACATGTTTTTTTACCTTGTTCGGCGGTAAAATAAAATAAAAAAACAATAATAATAAAAGAAGAAGAAGGACAAAACAATTTTTTTATACCACGTCAATAATTCTATTTACCACGAGAATATTTTCGTTAATTCACAAATAGAGAGACTCATTATCTATAAGTGAGCTTTCCTAGGACTTATTCTTTTTGGAAAACGTCTTGAGGAGCTGACCCTAGAATGAGAGGTAAATCGTGTCGATGGAAGGCTCGTGGGTGAATATTCCAACACTGGGGAATGGTGCACGATGAGGCCCAGACCCATATATTGTCGACAACTCTGGCTTGGAATGATCAATGCATACTAGAATCTTTCAACGAGAGAATGCTATCGAATAGGGTCTATGCAGATTTGTGAAAGTCGAATGGCATTTTCCTTTTCACATTTGAGCTAAACATCATTCACCATTTAAAATAATCCATTTGATATAGTAATATCATTTTATTTGATAGAATCATATATTTCTCTTGTTTCTCGTGTGGAACAATAAAAAATCCACCACTGCCAAAGATTAACGGCACTGGTTTGGCTTATCCAGATCCAAGGCTTTTTCTTTTCGGTTTAAGGGTTGCTTACCCTACCGAAGTACCAAAGGTTCTCATGGATTTTGTGTTTGTTCCTCCATTCTTTTTCATAAAGTGACGTAGAAAAGAAGTTACTTAAGAAAACATCCGGCTAATTTGTGAAAGCTTCGCAGATAAAGAAAGTTCTCATAACAAATCATTGAGATTATGTTTTTTCCAAAAAAATATCCGTTGACAAATTGAGATTTGTAGGCGAGTTCACTTTTTCCCACAAAAATGAGTTTTGTAGGGTTATGATTTGCTTCAAAATTTTAAATAGTGGAAGGAATTGTGCCACAATAAGTTTATGCTTTTTCCCAACAAAAAATTTGACGGTTAAGATATTTTTTGGACATGTTTGTCGGCTAATAATTAACAAGAAAATTTTCCGATTATTATTTTTAATTTTAGTCCCTGTAAAATGTATATTTGAAAGTTAAAAGATAATTAAAAGAAAAAGAGAAAAGACAATTCTTTTTTTTTTCTTTGGTTAACAAAACCCAAAAAATAAAAATAAACCCTCCACACGTGTCTTCCGTCTTTGCCTCCAAATTTTTTTAGCCAAAAGTACTTCCTCCCTCTGTTTGCCTCTTCAACTTAATCAATTGGTGGCCAAACCTAATTCAAATTTTTCCAGCCTCAAAATTTCTTGTAAATATCATGGTTGCAATCCCAATTATTATTATTTTTTTAATCTTGACAATGTTAGGAATTATGTTGTATTAGCAATTTTTTAGGCAAAATGATTATTATAAAAGAATATAATTGTTAAAAAAGAGTTGTAAAAGTTAAAAAGTCTTTTGAGAGTTGATAAGAGTCCAAAAATCAAAGAAATCCAAGAAGAAGATCAAGATTCGGATATCAAGAAGTTGAAATCGAGTAGGAAGCATTTTCGCTAGTCTATCACCCAGCCGACGTTCGAGCGCCAAAAGTAGAATCAATGTCGTCCGTCTAGTGCTAGATTTTTGAGCGACTATGCTTCGCTCGCCTAGCGCTCGAGCGACATGTAGACGTCTAAAATCATGTTTACTTTAAAACACTTTATTTTTCAATCCATTTTCATCACAAACACTTTCTCCTATATATATCTTACCCTATGAACGTTTTAAAGTGTGTTAAATCATATTATTTCATAGAAATCGTTCCTTGAAGATCCAAATCATCATTCATTGATCTCTAGATTCAACCGCCATATCATTGTTGTTCGTGAAATTTCGTAAGTGTACGGATCGTGATGAGTAATAAAGTAGATTTATTACGTTCAAATATCGTCCCACAAAAACTACTACCTTCTATAAAGATTTAAACCGGTAACTAATGATCAAATCAAATTGCGTTTTCTAAACGAAGTTCTAATAAATAAAATAACAAACTCAAATTAAAACTGTAGATAAGATTATATAATTAAATAGTTAGGATTTTTCGATTTCACTTAGATTATTTATCATAAATTTAATTCCAATTTATTCAAGCATCTTTTCTTATGTGCTAACGATCGAATTAATCTGATATAGTTAGTAATCTCTCTCGAGTAACAGTAATCGTATTCATATGCTTGAACTTACTATATCTCTATGTAAACTTACACATATATGAACACATTTATCTATAAGAATTCAACATAGATCGCATAGCCTATAATTATCTCTCAATCTCTGATAATGTCTATATTAATTAGTGCACAAAAAGCTAGAATTTTACATTACCTCTCGATCTCAGCATTATCCCTAAATCAATCAATTGTTGCACAGACAATTGTAACATTAAACACACAATAATTAATTAACAAGTATTAAAGTGCTATGAAATTCTTGAAATTAAATATATAATAAAAACATTAAGTTACATCATTCATCCTAACAATAAAAGTATTTAGCCACTCATAACGTTGAAATTAAACGTGCAAAAATGGAACAACATCACAAAAATTGACGAAAAGTGAAGCTTTTCGTGTGTGCCATCTCCTTTCGTTTGTGTGTGTACGTATAAATAATTTCAGCCCATGTTTTCTCCCCCAGAAGCTGTCGTTTTTTTTTTTGCTCCTTTAATGTGTATCCAATTTTTACCTCAAGCTGCCTCCTTTGCGTGCTTATAGTTGCCTCTATTTTTTTCCTCAAGCTGCCGACTTTTTCTTTTTCCTATAGCTGCCGTAATGTTTGACCACTTCTTCCCCCCTTTCTTTTTTTTTTTTTTTT
>CAIGRK010251062.1:0-10539 GCA_903798315.1 Fraxinus greggii | reverse complement strand
TAAATTATAAACAGAGATTTTTTTTTATTTTTTAAAAATGTGTGGCTAAAATGTATAGAAAAATTATGGATTCGCATATAAAAATATTTTATTAAGAGAATGTGGTGTTAAAAATGAATTTGAAGAAAATAAGTTTTAGAGAATTTCTACAAAGGGCTTAATTTACTTTATTTGACTTGTTTCGAGTTCATATACCGGAAAAACAAATGAAGATGCTGAGATACATCCCTCTTAGAGAGTATTTCCGAACAAAAAGAATTGTGTCAAAGGAAGCATTAATAAAAGAGTCATGATTGGTGTACACTCAAAGTGTATATCAAGTTTGACAACCCCCACCCCACATTATGAGGGGATGTACACCAAGTTGTCAAACTTTGTGTACAAGAAGACAAATTCTTAATAAACACTTACAACTTTGTGTACAAGAAGACAAATTCTTAATAAATACTTACCTAAATTATAGCAACCCATGCTACAGTTGCTTTAGTTTTAGAATAACATTGATTCAGAAGAGTTTATACCCTTGTGAAGTTAGAATTAATTTTCGTAGTACTAGCCATATGTAATTGGTAATAGGATTCAACTTAAATTTCTCGTATGTCAGAGGTTGATTATGAGATAGCACATATTTTTCTTGACCTCTAATTTGATCGAGATGAGTTCAAACTAACCCCAAATTAATCGACAGGCTCAACTATGATCTTCATCAAAGGTGTTAACATCATTTTTTTAAAAATATTTATTGAATATCGCGTTTGTAACAGCAATTTCTTAGCTATTGAAACCAAATTCAGATTAAACATTGTTGTATAATTCATATTAAACGCACAACTAAAAAAAATTGATTAAAATTTAAATCAAAGTTAACATTAAAATGTAATTAAACGATTTCATTTTTTTCAAACACATATTCCATCAACTTTTATTAAAATTTACTAAAAAACTGATTTTTATCTAAATTCATGAGTTAAATTTCATCAAGGCTTAAACCATTAAATTATTTACTTGTTTGGGTGGATTAAGACTTGATCCATTCATCAAGAACTTATGGTTTTTCAAATTACATTATACACAAGATATTTAAGTCAAAATTTTCCAACCGTCCTTTTTTTTTTTTTTTTTTACACCATTCACTCTATTGAATCCCTGTTGGATGGCCATTAAATATAGTATTTTAGAAAAAATGAATTGTAGAATAGTGATTTTTTTAGAAAATGTGTGATTTAAAATTAGGAAAAAAATTTAAATTTACATGCAAGATATTTTATTATGAAAACATTTGGTTGAAAATGAGTTCTAGAAAAAATAAGAATGATAGACAAACAGGGGTCAAGTATTCTAAGATCGGGAATGACTCTATTTTTCGTATAATATTTCCGTCTATTTATCAAAAGAATCCTCGAGTCAAAAATAATTTTTTTTCCACGAACTTTGCGTTGCTAGACTATCGAGATTATCTTAACCGAAATAAACGTTACGATTAATTTTATTGAATACTGACCTAAAACAAGCGAAGACCGGACTATGAATCAAGGATATTAGACTGAATCAATAAGTTTAGTGGATTAAGACTTGATCCATTCATGAAATATGGTAGTTCAAATTACGTTATAAACAAGACATAATTGACCTTTTCGATTAAAACTTGACCGCTTTTGACCTATTCTATATTTTTCATTTTTCCTGTGTATATATATTCCATCCAAGGTTTATTCAATATAACCCATTGGCTCTCTCTCTCTCTCTCTCTCTCTCTCTCTCATTTATCATTCAGAAATGGAATTATTATGTGTAGGAGGAGAAAATGGAAACACAGAACAATCCCATGCAATTGCAGAAGAAATTAATTCCCCCGAGAATGAGGGGAGTCTTGTTGGAAATGGAAAAATGGAATCAGAAAGGTATGGGAATTCTGATTCTAATGGAGAACAAGAGATGGAGGTCAATACCCGTTCCAGTGAGATGATAATAAATTCAGAAAAAGCAAACGGAGCAGTACAAGAAATGATCCAACAACCTCATTCGCAGCTGCCCAAGCCAGAAGCGCCGCCGGGTATTAATCTATCGCCGAAGATGGAAAGGTCAGTTTCGGCGCCGGATGATTTTGATATGCTGGCGATCGGGAAATTTATTCGAGAAAAGAGAGAGAGCTTTTCCGCTGCCATAACGAGGCGGTGGTTGTCGTTGAGAGAAGTAAGCATCAACGATGGAGACGAAGAGGCCATAGTGAAGCCCGCGTCACAAGTTATGGAATTCGATCTTGTAGGACTGAAAGTGAGCAAATCGCTGAAAGAATCAGGTAAGGTAGAGCTGAAAGGAAGAATTAGCTTTTTCTCGCGATCGAAGTGCAGGGACTGTACTGCAGTGAGATCGTTTTTGCGCGAAAAGAATCTGAATTTTGTGGAGATCAACATCGACGTGTATCCCACGAGAGAAAAGGAGTTAATAGAAAGGACAGGAAGTGGAACAGTGCCACAGATATTTTTCAACGAAAAGCTGATAGGAGGATTGGTCGTATTGAATTCTTTGAGGAATGGTGGGATGTTGGAGAAGAAAATGGAGGAAATGCTGGGTAGTAAATGTCCCGATGATGCGCCAGCGCCGCCAGTCTACGGCTTCGATGATCCGGAGGAGGAGAGTTCAGACGAGATGGTGGCGATCGTTAGGGTTTTGCGGCAGAGGCTGCCCTATCAGGACCGTCTGATGAAGATGAAGATCGTCAAGAATTGCTTCAACGGAGCTGATCTTGTGGAGGTTCTAATACACCACTTGGACTGCGGCAGGAAGAAGGTACGCCTCTCTATTTCACTCCATTTTCATTTTTATTTTTTAATAATTTTTATACATGTCAAATAAATACCGATACAAGGATAATCTTCAAGATGGTTCGAAGCATAATCGATAGTCATCGTCTAGTGTCGAAATAATTATCTAGAATCCCGAGATTTGTGCGTGGAGTGTATTCTTAATATGCAGAATAATGTTATCTAGAACTGTTAGTACTACAACACCCATTTAAGTAATGTTATGTGATATTTTAATAGTTAAATGAACGCGTTGAAGCATGATGTTTTGGACTACTAGGTACATATCTCTTTTTTGTTTTAGTTAATATTAAAATATGTGATTAGATAAAGTTCTGTTATTCGGAGGAAATCTGGACGGTTGGGAGGCGCTGACCAAATCGGATTTTATTGGTTAACTATTTTAAAAACAATTAATTGATAATTAATATATTTTAGTATTGTAGTGGGAAGAAAGAAATTTTTAGCATTAGTTTTTTTTCTTTTTTAAATTGTGGATATTTGGGCCAATTTGCGGGCACCTTGATTAATCTCACGAGACCCTGAAATTTACAATCGGGTACTCACCTCAGTGACCCTGATGAGATTCGAACTGGTGATCATTGGAGAGCAAACTTAAGGCCTGACCAAAGTTATCCTTTAATGATTTCATTTCTCTAGTTACTAATAATTAATTGCATGAACACTGAATTTTAAATAACTATATGGTAGGAATAATGTTATTTGCAATCACTCCTTATCGTAATTACCTTATGTGGCACAGATTTGGCGGTTAATGAATGATGTATTAGGCAATAAAAACTACTACATTAATATATCGAATCACTAACTCATATATATGTAATGTGGGACGACGACATTAATGAACAATTGCAAATAATATTACTCGTGTAGAAATTAAATTGTAATTTGATGGAATAAGTATAAAATAGAGGCAAAACACAAAAAAAAAAGGAAAAAATGTTGATTTTTGAAGTTTAAAGTCCAGATGATCCTTCAAATGGAGCATATAGTCAAAAGTTGAACAATTCAATTTGAGGAAAATATTTGGGCACAAAAGAAGATGTAAGATTTGGTTTAGAAAAGTTAGTTTAGTGCTCCCGCAATTGTCGCGTCAAACGTGGACGATGGTGTCAACAAAGAAAGAGCTTTTATTTCTTTTACTTCTCAACAGTGTTCACTTTATCTTAGGGACAACCTCCAATTCGATGATATCAATTTGTGTTAGATTGATTGTATCTAATAGGGAAATTTTTTGGATTTACGTGTATTATTATTCTATTGAAAAATTTATGATTGAAATGAGGTCAAATCACTGTTCAAGAATTCATTTTGGTGGAAAAAAGAGATTCTTAAATCGAAATATCTGTTGATTTTTTATTCAAGAAAAACAATTATTTTTCGTTTAAATCGAAAAAAAAAGAAAAAAAGTAAACTCTTATTATTCAAGAAAAACTGAACCATCCAAAGTCCAAACTACCGTCACTTGCGGCGGATATATCTATTCCCAATTGTACCTCCGGTCCCAATTGTCCCATCGAATGATAAATAACTAATTAATAAAATAACACAATAAGTAAATAAAAATTCTAAAAATTAACTTGAGACTTATACCACATCAAGAGTACTATTAACAAATGTTTTACGTGTTAATTTGTGTTTATAAATCGTTTATAAACCTGAGTCAAACGTAGGCTAAGCCCTTGTTTGCTTTTCAATTTTGGGGTAAAATGTACTACGGAATAGTGATTTTTTTTTTTTTGGAGAACGTGTGGTTAAAAAGGAAATGCTTTTGAAGTGTGTGTATCATGATTATTTTATGGAACAACGTGTATTTGAAAATGAGTTTTGAAAAAATGGGGCTCGAACGCAGGCTAAGTAGTCAAAAGATGATAGTTAAGCCAAAACTCCTGCTCTTCTATTTTTTCTACAATTCTTCACCGATTAATGACACTGTTTTTTTGTTTCACAACTTATATAGGCCATTGAGATTGGGAAGCAGCTAGCAAGAAAGCATTTCATTCATCATGTTTTTGGGTAAGAACAAGATAATGGGAACTTATAGCTTTCAACCTACTTCGATCTTATAGTTATGATGTGTGAAATGCAGCGAAAATGAATTCGAGGATGGAAACCACACCTATCGATTACTCGAGCACGAGCCTTTCATTCCCAAATGTTATAATTTCAGAGGATCGGTAAATGACAATGAGCCTAAGAATGCTGCTACTGTAAGTCAGAGGCTTGCCCAAATAATGTCCGCCATACTCGAGTCCTATGCCTCTGATGACAGACGCCATCTTGATTTCGTCGGCATCAGAAATAGTGAAGAATTACGGAGGTAATACTGATCTTTTATCAAGTTGAATAGAAACAGATAACAAGTTTATAAATGCAAGCGTTGTAGGCCAACTTCATACTTCCTTTCTTTATGAATACAGGTACATTAATTTAGTGCAGGATCTCCAGAGAATGAATATGTCGACACTTTCAGCAGATGAGAAGTTGGCATTCTTCTTAAACTTGCATAACGCCATGGCTATTCATGCGGTAATTAGAATTGGTAACCCTGGAGGCATGATCGATGGGAGGGCTTTCTTTGATGATTTCATGTATGTGGTTGGGGGATACCCCTATTCCATGAGCACAATAAGAAATGGGATTCTTCGAAGCAATAAAAGAGCACCTTTCTCGTTAACAAAACCTTTTAGTGGTGGAGATAAGCGTCTGGAGGTAATTAACTACAAAAGTAATGTTATTCACAATCACCGATTGCAGAAGTTATTTTATGTGGGTGCATCAAATAACAACTTTTTACATAAGATGATTACTGCAGTCGCTGATTATGAATAACATTACTCTAACTTCAATTGTTTCCTTTCTCCTTGATAAGCGAAGCTTTTGCAGCTTAAACTGACACTGTGAAATAAAACCTGTATTTAACACATTCCTTTGATCTCTGGACTTGTACATGAAACTGGAGCTGAACTTGCTCATTTTTCAATTCCTTTCCAGTTGGTGTTTCCAAAAGTGAATCTATTAATTCACTTCGGGCTCTACAATGCGACAAGGTCGAGCCCCATGGTGAGATTCTTCACTGCTCAGGGTGTTGCATCGGAATTAAGATATGCTGCAAGGGAGTTCTTCAAAAGGGATGATGGAATGCGCATAGATCTTGCCAAGAGGACCGTGCATCTCTCTCGCGTCATCAAGTGGTTAGTCGTTAATCGAGGAATTTTTCTGTTTGTGTTTGAAATCAAGATTTCATTGAAGATTATGATGACTTTCATGTCACAAAATGCAGAATCGTATTAACTTTGCTCTCATGGATCTTTTGCTTTCAGGTACAGTGCAGATTTTGGGCAAGAAAAAGAAATTCCCAAGTGGATCATAAATTACTTGGATGCAACCAAGGCAGGTCTTTTGACACACCTTTTGAATGATGGGGGCCCAATTAATATAGTGTATCAAAATTTTGATTGGTCTTTCAATTCCTCTTTTTAAATGTTATTATCTTTTCATTCCTTAATTTTTTTGAAATTACAGGAGTGATATAATATATTTTATAATAAAGGAGTGATAAAAAAAAAATGAATTTGTCATGTACTCTAATTATTTAAGCCTCATCTCATTTTTCAACAATATCTATTAGCCTTAGATGTGAGAAGTTAGACAGTGTCAACATCTTCGTGTATAATTGTATTCCATTCTCGATCTAAACGAGACGAGGTCATATTGAGCGAGGAAATATGACTGATGCTAACTTAGGGCATGTTTCGTATGGTGAACGATAGATAATTTCATATGCTATGGAAACTAGTACATTATAGAAGTCACAAGTTTCCATATCTAATTACATCCAATTTATCTCACCAAATATGGACCTAGAGCGCTATAAGAGTCGAGTTACGGTATTATCTCGTCTCAACATATTATCTCCATTGTTATAATTTCATGAGATCAAGATATTCAATCGCTCTGGACTAAGTATCAGTTTACTGGTGTTATTACAAATTTTGTTTACTGGATAGTATCAAATCCTTGCTTGATTCAGCTAAAATTTCAAGCAAAAGTGAACAATTAATTTTAACTACACATTTTATGAGATTCATAACCTTTTAATCTCATGTTTCATCAACTTTTATCAAAATATACTAAAAATTAAATTTATCATCTAGATCAAACAGAGGCCATGTCTTTTGGCAAAGGAGAGTTTATATTCATCCTTATAACCTTACTAGGCGACAACTAATATTCTAAGAAATATTTTAACGTTTTTCAATTCAGTGCAATAAAATGCATTATAGCAACTTCGCATGCTCCTGAACCCCAATTCGAATGATTGATGAAATCGAGGGATATTTGAGAGATGGGAATGGATGGTGGATAATGGAGGAAGAGAAAGAGACAGTTTATGTTATTGGAGACGTATTTTAGGGATATTTTCACCTAAGGACGGATCCAGNCGACAACTAATATTCTAAGAAATATTTTAACGTTTTTCAATTCAGTGCAATAAAATGCATTATAGCAACTTCGCATGCTCCTGAACCCCAATTCGAATGATTGATGAAATCGAGGGATATTTGAGAGATGGGAATGGATGGTGGATAATGGAGGAAGAGAAAGAGACAGTTTATGTTATTGGAGACGTATTTTAGGGATATTTTCACCTAAGGACGGATCCAGAATCAGATTACAGATCGGACTAATACGTAAAAAAATAAAATTAACCATGTTTTTTTTTTTTTACAAATTCTTTTTCTAACTGAAAAAAAAATCAGTGGGTTGCTCGGCCCAACCCCGCCTCCATCCATACCTGACTATTGAAGGAGCAACCGGTGGACTGGAGGGTGCATCCGGCGGAGAAGTGCCTGATTTGGACACGGGTTTCATAGTATTCTCTATTTTAGAGTCTATACTTAAAAATAAGTTTTAAGAGAGTGTATATTTTAATTTTTTAAAATAAAGAGTGGATGTTGGAGAGCCAAATTTATTCTATATTTTTAATTAACAATGATTGCATTTAATAACTTATAAATTTCAATACTCTATAATTTAAACTATTCAAATCAAATTTTGTATTGATTGGTCATTAACGTATAAAAAAATATGTTAAATAAGAGATGAAAAAAATTAAATAAAGAGCAAAAATAGAGGGTACTTTGGAATGCATAAAAAAATTACTATCTAAATTTAAAGATACTTTTTTGAAAATAAAATCTCATGAAGACACTTTAAGGAAATAATAGTGATAATTACCCCTTATTTGGACTCCTTTTTAATGTATTTTCGAGGAAAATGTATTTTGAAATAATAATTATTTTAAAGAATGTATGGTTAAAAATGAAGAAAAAATTTTGAATTTACGTATAATATTATTTTATTGGAGAACGTGTGATTGAAAAAATAAAAATACATTTTAAATAAAATGGAGGCTAAATATGGGCCTAAGGAAATGGGGCCTTTCAAGGCCTCTGGGCATTATGGATTTCGTGTTGTGCGTTTATCAGAGGCATTAGGGTATGCTAGAACAGACATATATCTCGATATATTGAATAAGGGCAACATCTAGAAATACCTCTAAAATCATGGAGCTTTTGAAAAATCATATAAAGAGCCTTTTTGAGCCTCATTTTTAGATAAAAATACATTTTGAAATAGTAATTTGATGTAGAATGTGTGGTTAAAAAATAAAGAAATATTTTGAATTTGCTCATAATATTATTTTATTGAAAAATGTGTGGTTTAAAATAAGATAAAGAAAATATATTTCTGAAAAAAATGAGAAACAAACAATGGCAAAATGTGTTTTAAAAGTAAAAAAGTACTGTGTAAAGTCAATTAAGATTTTTTATTAAAAAGTAACGTATAATGCCATTTTCTCTATCATGAAAATTTAATTTACATTTGACACAAAACAAAATAAATTAACATCTAAAAAAAATTCTCTTAAATAAATTGAAAGCTTGATCAAAGATGTATTGTTTCTATTAGAAATTGATAGTTTGTAACATTTTAAGTAAAAAATGGCACAACATGCTATATCACTTTTTAACAATGTTTTAAAACTCGGACTGAGCATTGACCCGAAAAAGCAAAAGAGTCAAGGATTAAATCGAGGTTGAACTTGGTAGCTAAATAAAGATAAATAAATATATTTTCAATAATAAACAATATAAGATAATAGTATGATATTGTTGATTGAAATATTGGAAGAATTTTTATTTTTTATTAATTAAAATAAGATAGAAAAAGAATTATAATTAACTAATTAAAATAAATAATAAAAATTAGAGGATGAGGGAAGAGAGTCCGTGAATGACTACAAAAATAAAAATTGGAATTTGCTTTGACCACAGCCAAAGTGGTTGCGTTTCCTTGTCCCACATCGAATTCTCGTAACAGAACTAGAAATGTAGTATATAAATTGGTGGGCCAAATGTTGGGGAAGCCACCTTTTTGGGCCTTCTAAATGAATAGCCTAAAAGTTGGTAAATTTATAAATCTTAAACATTTAACAAACTGGCCTAACCGGAGAAACTGGTTCCGGGTAGTGGATAAATCGGTCAACTGTTCGGTTTTTCACCGGTTTTAAAATAAATGGGTGTTAAGCTTAAATCGAACTGGAACCGGATTTTGGATCGGTTATGGATTTTCACGGTTGAATCGGCAAGTTCAGTGTGATTTTAATAACATTGTTTTTTATTGAAAATGTCACAAAATCATGTAACTTGACTTTTCTTAGTAAAATATTTGACAAGAATTTTACCCTAAAATTTTGCAAAAATGACAAAAAGAAATACATTTAAATGAAATTCAAATGAATTAACAGCATATCTATATTTCTGTGATATTAAAATATGTAAGCAATTCAATAAAATTTTAAAAAGTGAAAACACTCAAGAAGTGAGAAATATTAAATTTAGAGGTGGTTGATTTTTTTATACATGTTTCTTTGCAATTATATTTCAATTTTATCAACTAAATATAGAACATGACTTCATTTTATGAACACAACGTCCTATCAGTTGGAAGTGACGTAAATAGTGTTTATTTTTCAAAAAGTGAAAGAAAATTGTTTTTGCAATCAAATTTCCCATCAAAGCAATCTGCTGAGACTTCACATGCACAAAATCCAGCACAAAACTACACACAGTAAGCCATAGTCTAGAAAGGTAATAGTTTACTCCCTCAAGTATAAGTACATGTACTCAAATCTCGCCCCGTTGATTCAATGTCAGTTATGGCCTCAATATGAAGTTGAAGATTAGCAAAGTTGCGTGCACATTTCTTCCACATAGATGAAGTAAAGAACAAACAGTAATTGTGAGTAAAAGAGAGAGATAGTCAAGCAATTTTGATCCATGAGTCAAGATTGTTATAGGAAATGTTAGCATAATTTTTGTGATTGTAACATAATTAATGGGATTACTTAATTATGGGGATTACAGATTGCTTGACTATATGTACATATTTATTGTATCTTTCCATTTTTATAGCATAGTTTCTTTTCTACAAATAGGGTTACCCCTTGTATCGTAAACACAATTCAAAAATATAATTCCACGACTTTCATACAGCTTCTCTGCTTTCTAACATGGTATCAGAGCTTAGGTGCATCTGAAATTTGTTCTAGCATGTCATCTCTGTAATTTTCCCTTTACTCTAGTCTTCAACCTCTGAAAAATCATTGATCGTCACCACCACATGACTTCACTTTTTCAGCCTCTAC
>CAIGRK010250994.1:0-16076 GCA_903798315.1 Fraxinus greggii | reverse complement strand
AAAATAAAAATAAAAAATATTTTTAAATTATTAATTAAAACCTGTTTTTTGAAATGTTAAAAGTGTGACCTTATTTGTGAAATTGAAAATCTAATTTCAGGTCTAGATGTAATTTCCTCAATATAAAATTCCCACAATGACAATAAAATTCATATCGAATAAATATGAAAAATAAGGGTTTGAGCTACTTCTCTTAAAATAGAAGTCCAAATTTTAGCTCATATTTGGTACACATTAAAATTTACATTTTCATTCTTCTACTCATTTTCAACCACACATTCTTCAATAAAGTAATACTTTCCATCACATCAATAATTTTTCCTTCATTTTCAACAACAAATTCTCCATCAATCTACTATTCCAGAATATACTCTTTCAAAATAATGTGGTTCAAACATACCTTTAATATGGTATTATAACTCATTAAACTTCAAAAAACAATTCGTTCCAATTAAAATTTAGAAAAATGAGCTCGCAGATTTCATGATTAGTTTACTCAAACGAACAACCATCGTGCGAAGATATGTTAAGGGACAAATATAACCCCTATGATTAATATTTTTAGCCCTTTTTTATTCTCATTTTTTTCAGAATACACTTTTCTTTTTTTCTTTTCAATCACACATTTTTTAATAAAATAATATTATACGTAAATTTAAAATATTTTTTTATTTTTTACTTACACATTTTTTACCAAACTACTATTTCAAAATGGGTTCTTCACTTTTTAACGAGATTATGAGTTTGGAGTTCAAACCATCAGCATTGTAGGGATTGGAGGAAAGGTACAGGAGGGGAGATTGGTACGTTTATAGGGGCGGTCCGTGTACGGTACGCTTTTGGTTTTACACTTTTTATATGCCATTGAGTGCTCGCAGGATTAATTAAATCTGCTAGTGATGGGCCCCACAGTTTTATTATTTCGGGTAAATTGTCCCCAACAATTCAAAAGTGTGGTAGGTTGGTACCCATGTCCCAAATCTTTCATTTATGACATTAAATTCCCATGCAAGTTGGAAATTTTACAATTTCAATCACGCGTTTAATCTTGGAAATTTTAACGTCTAAATTGATATTTTTCATCAAGTGTAGATACCATGCGTGTGAAATGGTTGAAAACGTAATTGACACACCTATAAAAGGTTGAGGATCCTTGAAGTGATGAGTCTCTCCCTTCCGTGAGGGAAGGAAATGTGAAGTCCACTATAAAATGTCACAGCAAAATAGATTGATAGATTCATAATCCTAAGACAAGTGATCTTCCGAGATTACGTCTTCTATCTCACCTTCTCTCGTAAGATGGGATGAAAAGATATAAATTTATCAATGCTAAAAAAAATCGATTAAATGAATTTACGTAAAGAAAGACATTTAACTTGGACTTGTATTTTCACTTATAGTGACTACTCAACGGCATTAGAAGCGCAGACTTCCGATGTAGTAGAAACTCAAAATGTTATTTTTCTAATTCAAATATAAATGATCACGACCAAGATGCTACAATAATTTCATTTCTTTTTCCAGTTGAAAATCAGAAGAAAAATATTTTTATGAAAAATATCATCATTTCCTTCAATAAACTCTCCACAGGCTAAAGAGGGTATAGAAAACTATTTTTTCCAATGAGATAAAAAAAAAAATTGATTGAAAGCATATGCGGTATGCGAAAAAGAAAAATACAAACCAAACTCTCAGGTAAAATTAAACCTTAGGGCTTCACCAACTGCTCGATCTTGTTTATTTTGAAACCTCTTATCCTCAATTCTTCAGGTACTGAAGTATCTTTATAGTCAACACTTTCAATGGTCCATCCCTTGTTTTGCACCGGACCTGCCACTTCAACCTGTTGAATTTAAGACATTACGAAAAATTATCGATCTTAATCTTTCCAAGTTATCGTCATGAATTAACATAGAAAAGTGGGAAAAGACTCCTCTTAATGCACTATTACTGATCTTACGACATGTTTTGGTATGCAGTACTAAATAGATTGGATAAATTTAACTTCTTTAATAGAGTCGAGAAGTATACAGTTGACTACCAAACAAGCCATTAAAGTTTATTGATGCCACAATTTAACCTGAAAACATGAAGTCGAGAACCTGTTGAAAAAACTTTAGTAGGCTGTGAAAATACAAAACAGAATCGTAACATGCATAGTAAATCTTTCGACAAGAACTTTCAGTTTGATGCCCTTGGCATCTTTGGTCTAAGCTCGAAATTTTTACTCAACAGGTAAATAAGTAACTTTTACAATTAAAAAAAAATTATTTTGAAAATTGGAAATAAGTTGCTAATTTTGTCAGTAAAATAAGAATATCTCCAATGTTAATGTAGACTGCACTAATAAAGTTGCCACATACGGTGAAGTAGACAGTGACAACAAAAATTTCTCTCCCTCATGTCTAGAATTGTGCCTAACTGACGTGGCAAGAAAAAATGTAGACATTGTCAAGAAGATTGTATAGATGTACAGCCCTTCTAAGCAATTCACCATAATTTAATATTTCTCTCGTTTCTTATTTTTATTTTTTCTTGTTTATTGTTCTTTCCTATTAAATATACCTAAGAGAGAAAAAGTTGAATTATAGGCCCATTGGTGATAAAATTTGAACTAACTTCTATTCATTAGACATTGCCACGTAGATTTAAAGTTTTTTCTATTAACATTCCACCTACGTTGCAATCCATGGAAAGCATTGGAGATGCGTTACTCTTAGGAAATGTTAACTTTATACCCTAAGTAAAAAGAAGGTAAGTCATCACATATGTGGAGACAAAAAGTGAAAAAACGACCACACTTTTTTTAAGCAACAGGTTTTAAGTATTTAAACATGGTCTAATATATTCAGCTTACCTCTGTACCATCAGAAGCATCGATAATAAGAGCTCCATTCAAGGATAGATCCACAAGGTGGCAATTTGGGGACTTTAAGACCATGGTAGATCTTTGTGTAACAGAGCAGTTACCATGGACTTTGCTTCTAACATCAGAAAATGTGAGCCCCCATTTTGGCTTCCATACAATACGAGGCCATACTTCCACCTCCTGTCCATTGAACACTTGAAGGATTGGATCATCTATCTTAACACCAGCCTGTGACAGAACATAATGGATTAGAAGTTAGACGAAAGTTATGGTGATTCGGATGAAGAAACTGCATTCATACAGTTTAAAGATCTCAGTCTTCAATCATCTAATACATCCCGAATCTACTCACAGCCACAAAAATTGATAACTATAGCGTTGTGTTTGGCTGTGGACAATATCAGGAAGGAAAAGAAGCAAAAAATCTTCATCATCCTCCTGTCCAGTCTGCACCAGGGTTCTTCAAAAATTACGTTTTGTGACAATTATTTAATCCAATGACATTTAAGTGTTGATCAATGTACTAATGAATATGGCAAGTGGCCAAAGCCAATAGTGGCGCAAAAGCTTGAATATCTATCTAGACCATGTTTCTAACCTATAACATCTTTGTTCATCTTCTAAATCTTCTAAACACACTAGGCATGAATTTGTCTTCATCTTCAGCATACACGTGTTCTCATTTAACAATGCAACCTATGAACATTCAGATTGACAAAGGTCCATATGATGGATGAAAAATACAGCATCAACCGATTTCAAACTCAGGGAAGACAACATGTTAAATTGGAATATCATGTAGTCGTGCTAAACTATGACAGATATTGGTTGGGAAAACCGAGTCCACTTCCATCAATACTCATCCTAACTACGAACGATTTGTCTTTGTTTAATAAAATAATCAGATGTCTGAATTCAACCAACTTTCTATGCATCTAATTTATTTCTTTCTTTTTTTTTTTAATGATGTACGGAATTGGTAAAAGAAAGCAAAATTAAGATGTCAAAAAGAAATGCCAAAAGCCTGGTGAGCAAATCAAGTACTTATATGTACGATCTCAGTGGTTAGCATCTCTATATATTCTCATGCTTAGTAATTGGAAATGGATTTCTTTTCCTAACCTTTTCTCCACTCTGATTCTCCATACAGAATAGAAGTTATGGTTAAAAGGCTAAAAAAATTATATGAATCAGATTTGTATTAGTCCTTCACTGATGAGAGAGAAAACAGGAAATGCTAAAATAGATGAAGTTTCATCTTTGCTTGAGTATTTGGAGACACGTGAAATACCTTTCTCAGGATGAGGCTGTTCGCCTTATATATGGCCATTTCTCCAGAAGTGGCACTGTGATATGGATTACCCTTCGGTACCTTTACCATATTCAAATAGAAGTATCGTGAGATCTAAAAAATGAAGAAAATCAGAAGTATAAAACGCAAATATCAAGAAGCATAATCAGAGATCAAGAAATATTAATCAAGAAAATCTGAAAACCTCCCACCCCCATCTGTGATAATCAAAAGTGTAAAATGTACAAATCATGAAACATTAATCAAGAGATCAAGAAATATTAATCAAGAAAATATAAAAGGCTCCCTCCCTCCCTCCTTCCCTCCCTTTCTATCCAGTAAAAATACACTTTTTATCTTTAACTGAAGTACTCCTAATACCTTAGCTGCATCTTCAGGATTGTTCTTTACAGGTGCATAAGCAACCCACGCATCCATCACCTGAGTGATTGAACAAAAGTTGTCAGATTGAAAATTGAGGAACTTATGTGCAATCTAAGAAATCAAGATAAAGAAAAAGTGCTAGATAATTTTTAAATGGCATAGCTTCCACTTACAGTAAATCCAACTCTAGCTGAAGGAGGAAGTGTTTTGGGATAATCTTGCATCATACATTCGAGTCGCGTAGAGGACTTAAATGCAGTTTTAGTTGAATCTTTGTATCTGCATTCACAGAGAGAATATAGATGATCCAAGTGAAACCATCAAATGCTCAGTTAATGAGAATTCGGGAGAAATAATGGTCAATGCATCATGCAAATAATGGTATTCCTTTTTTTTTTTAAAGATATAATAGTGCATGAATGATGGAATAAATTAGCTAAAACCATATTGTTCGTGAGTAATAGAACAACCTTTTTAGATATTTTCAATGTACACCAGCAGTATAAATGCAGTTTCTTCTCTTTCAATCACAAAAATAATTACGAGGAAGGCACTTCAGAACACCAGAATTACATTTCTCTATCTATTACTGAGACGGAGAAAGGGCTTACTTGGGGTTAACAAACTCCTTTATGGCACCTCCTGTCTTTGTGAGTTCTTCCAAATAAGGGCCAATTTCGAAAATGAGCTGCAAATACGGGCACAATATATCAAGCCAGAACAATTGCTGATTTTTCGCTACAAATAACAAAAACTGGTTTTATGACAAGAATGCCATCATCATACTAAAAACCCATCTCATAAGATCTCTACATGTCTCAGGGTTCTGGCAGTTGAAGAAAGGTTCTTTTAATGTTGTATATTGTCAAGAACAGACTGTTTTAGAAAGTAAGAAACCAACTACAGACAAAGTCTACCATCATATATACCAATCGGAAGTACTTCTAACATGAAGAATGCAAAATAAAATGCAAACTCACACTTCAGTTTTAGAATAAAAGCTCAGATGAAGTGCATAACTTGGGAAAGCATAATGATCAGAAAGAGGTCGAAAGCTATGGCAAGAAGCACATAAAAGAGAGGACAAAATTAAGATGTAACATTGTTACTGTATAACCTTGAGATGATGATATTGGTATATTGGTAAAGCTATAGACTTACTGGAAAGAAAAGAAAAGAACACGAAGCATTTAGATGACACGCATATTATGGTAACCCCCACCAGTTAAGTATCTGAAAAGTGCCATGATACCAAAGGGAACATAAAAAGAACACATTTTTGAATAAAATCCGTATTGGGAAAATTAAGAAACAAATGCTAAAATGAGTTATTGGCAGAACATATACTTGGTTTATGTTTCCAGGGAAAGGAGAATATCCTGTTTCAGAGTTGACGTCACCATCGGGATAGCCACTAGCTCTAAGCAAAGGATCAAGTTGATTGTATTCCACATTGATCACCATTGTCCTCCCTGACACAAAAATTTATATTTCAAAAGACTATATATAACAATATAAACCGCAGTCCACACCGAAATATTTGCAGGGAGTACTGCTTCAAAGTGCCACAGATATGCATGTGAAGCTTGTTAATAACATACAGAAACTTGTATAAAAGAGACATTTAAGACACGCCAGTAACAGATCGCCAGTTATTCTAACACAGGCACAAAGTGTGTGCATGTTGCCTCCAATATCGAACACTATATTTTGCATTCCCAGTGGTGGAGAAGCTATTTGAGCGTGCAATGTTTGACTGTCCCAACTTTTCTCTGCTGAATAATAGACATTGGATTCATTAAGCTTCATTAAGTGTGTCTTCACCAAATGTGTGGTTTATATTCCTTTTTAAAAAAAATATATTGTGAATGATATAAATCATGGCTCACGCATGAACTATATGCATGCTGAGATTTGGAATTTCAGCAAATGATAATATTTTAAGATATTGTAACATGATTCAACATTCAGATTAGAGAAGCACAAAATGATTCTACGATATCAAATGCTGACGACCTAGACAACAGAACAAGATCTGGACACCCAAGTTTTACATCAAGGTGTTCATAAAGCCATATAATGAGGAAAAGTGCTTATACAGTACAAATGCAAGTAACTTTAGTTATATATTATAGCACATGGTCTGGTCAAATTTATTCCCTACTCTCTAGCCAATTTTTTCAGCTTTCTAATCATCCGGAGACTCTTTTAAGGAAATTAGCAAATATAAAGCAGAAGCAAAAACTGCAAACAAAATTCACACACTTAATTTATTGAGCTAGTCCTTTTATTTTTCCTTAAAAAGAACTATGAATGACACACATCTCATGTTAAAAAAATATAAAGAATTGGCATATTTCATAAATATTTGAAAAAATAAGCTACATGGAAAAATCATTCGAATTGGTGATGAAATCCTGGGTGAACTGAAATACCTCAACAAAGGACCAAGCCACTGGGATTAAACTTTCACAAGTCAAATTGATGAAAATATTCTGACAGATTATCAAATGTCATATTATATCTACATATAATATAAATACATACCATCTTGGTGAGTAAGCTTTGTAATGCCTCCAATAGCTTCCTTAGCTTTCCGTGGAACAGCAAGAGAATTAACATGGTACCCCTTGGTGGCACTGACTCCCAATGCTGAAGGAATAGCCTGTAATATAACAAGAAGATTAAAATATCGACTTGTAGGCCCAATGTATTGATTAAAAGATTATTCTTGGTGTACATAACCAAGTACATAGGGGTGTCCATTATGGATACCCCTATGTACACCTTAATGTACCCCAATAATAACCCTTGATTAAATAACACTGCCAGATGTCGACTTCAACTAAACCTTGAACAGAAGACCATTAGTATCTTGGAAAAACAAAACCCATCTCCGGCCAGTATCATGCCTGGAAATGATGAGTATGGTTCAATTAAAACCAGACAATATAGGGAGAAAAAAGCTTCAGAGAGCTGATTGCTTATGTGTTGGATAAAAAAGAAAATAAACCCTAAATACTGATATCCAACTAGAGAGACATATAAATCAGAAATGATGCTCCAACTGCGAATTGAGCTGTAGGGTTTCAATTCACAAAATAAAGGAATCTGCCTTATTATAGTAGATCTATTTGTTTGCAAAAATATACTAGCTCCACTAAGACTGAACTAAGCGTGAAAATAAACCTTCTTTTGTAGCATCCTCACAGCTTAATAAATTAGGGAAAAAAAACTAAGTTAAACGAGATATAAGTTAGAGCAGTATGATTTAGGTGCAATACGTACCACTCTTTAAGAACTCCCGACGAATAAAGAAGTGAATGAACATCACCATGGCCATGAGGTTTTGTCTATGGAAGAGCATAAATGGAGCAAAAAAGGAAAAAGAGAATTTAGCTTCCAAAGATAAAATGATTGACAAAGATTACCATTCACCACCTAAGTATCTGCACGTTCATTCCACTAATAATATCTGAATAAAATCCTACCTGAATGCTATATTTGTTACGTGGATCCACAGCCAACCTGGCATCATTATCATCTAAACAAGCAACTTTTTCCTGAAATAAAGTCAAAGGCAACTTTATAATCCCTTTTAATCCATCTGGGAAATTTCATGAAATGTAGTAGGCATGATCATGCACGGACCTGCTTTAACAATTTTACTTGTGTGGGTTTCATCCCAAAATAAGCATTTGATTCTAGAAGTTCCACAGTACGTGAATGAGTGTCATCTGATGTCATTATAGCCAGTGGAATCTCAGTCGGGCCACCACCTTAATTGCCAAAACAAAGATAATTAGTTGAAGAACAAGAACCCTAATTTATTAATGCAACTTTTATTTCTCTTTTGGAAAATATTTTTCAAAGAAATCTAGGTTATAAAGTTTTTGCAAAGAACATGTCTCATGGCATGACTTAGAGTAGATACCACATGCTGACAATATACAGACACACTCCCCTATCAGTCATACAACTCGCCAACTTGGAACCGAGTTTATTCAGCCACTTCAGATATGAGTGTAAAGGATGGACAAAAGATTAGAACCATTCACATTATATTGTTGCTTAATCTTGATAGAGGCTGACAGCATCATAATTTGTCTCAATAAACATGTCACTCATATTACTAGAACTCCAAATGCGTACACAAAAAGTCAAAAACTGCTAACCTAGAAAGAACTCAGAGACAGAAAAGTATCCACTGGGACTAAAAAGATGATAATCTCTCCTCGAGCATTATTCACTATTCTCATTTTAAGAAAAAATTATGCAATAAAACTACATTCAGATATTATTGATTAACAAACCGACTTATACAGAGCCCAAACTGTAAACATCCAAGGTGATGAACATTTCGTCCCTCTCATGTGGAACTATTTCTAAATTTTCTGAAACTAGTCGCAGTTTAAAAAGGCATAATTAGCTATACAGCAAGCACAAAATGTCAGAAAACTATACAAATGGAAGCAAACTAAGATGCATGTATAGCACCAGTAATATCATATTTGAAATAACATTGTCGTCAATGACAGTTTATGCAATCCAAGTTGCTCTACACAATAACAAACCTTGGGCTAGCCTGCAGCTAGTTTCTTGTAAGGCTATAATAGATTCAATGTAGTGCTGTAAGAAGCATGTTCCCGAAGTTGTCTCTGAAGGTAGAGCCACCTGCGAAGGATGAGGATCTCAGTCAGGGGATTGCAGCTGACTCATTTCACGCCACAAGCACTAACATAGTTGCTTGAATTTTAGTTAAGTGGTTGTCATTGTCAGGCATACTACACTCAGAAAAGCATTCATGCCATTTTACAGCAATAACTAGGCCTATAATTACTAATGTACTTAAATTCTAGATGAACAACTAAGACTTGGAAAACATAATTGCCAGACATTATATTTTCCATATAGAATAAATTATCTAACCATGCAAGTGATTGTTCTCACCTTTATACCATTGTACCCAAGACGTTCCCCAAGGCCCCCAGCAACGAGGACGAATGCAGCCTTCTGTGCCTCCTTGACACCAGCATCCTCATATTGAATAAAGGCATCGTCGCCAAAAGTCAGAATCTCCCCAGATGGAACCTGTTGAATTCTTGTACGTATATCATTTAAAACCCAATCATGGTTTTACAGCATACAGAGAAGAAAGCACTTGTGAAGATGTGAAAAAGTAACAAATATACAATGAACATCACATCTCTGCAGAATAAATGACATGGCATGTTGCATGACCAAAGAAGGCAGTCGGGTAAATCAATAGTTAAGAAACTTTCTTCTAGAAATCTAGGTGCTCATTTGAAGAAAGATGTTCTGAAGCCAACCAAGATTAAAATTATATGAAGAAGATGCACTGAGCATAACATGAATAGGCGAATGTGTTTCTGTAGGTATGTTTGCAAAGAAATCGGCCCTCCTTAAGATGCCAAATTAACACTAGAACATTTCATGCTTAACAGGTGCTTCGTTATCAAAAGTATCAATAACGATTACTACAGGAACCAAGAATAAGGTAAGTAGAGCAGATGAAAAAATCTTTCGAACAGAAGTCAGCACACTACTTTTGAAATCTACAAGACTTGGACCACTGTCCTCAAAAAAGAACTGTCTGACTCTCAAACATCAATAAATGAATCGTAAATAAGTGCAGATTTTTTGCATTGAATACAAACCACATATGACTAAATTAAAAGAACTCAAAATGTTTCTAGCACTGTAGGCTGAGGATAAACCTTCTCTAGAATGGAAGACAAGTGGTTACCACGAGAAACTAATAGTCGATAGCATACCTTCTATGGCATATCATTGTGCACTTCTTCAAAACAAAAATCCCATTTCGGCATGATATTCATGGATTATTAATTATTCATTTGTTTCATTCACACAGTTTGAAATTCAACTATTCCACTGAACACTTATATTTGCCCATATAAATTGTATTAATAACTAGCATGTTCCTTAGCCATTTAACGTGGGGTTCACATTGTCAAATTATAGAATAAATTAGAAAAGAAGAATTCACAATCTAGCCCAGTAGAAAATGATAGCAAAAAAATCATATTAACTTGCCAAGTATAGTTGTGTTTTAAAAATATAAAATAGAACGTGACCATATAGACTGTTTGCAAATTGCACGTACTCTAGTTGTATTTTAAAAATATAAAAAGGAACATGACCGTAAATACTGTTTGCAAATTGCAAAGTCCAGAGGCCAACTTACAGAGGGCACAAAGCCATCATATGGATTCTTCCCAGCCTTTGAATCTGCCAATAGTTCCCTAGCAGTTTTGATGTATGACGCCAGTCCCCCTGGATAACTAGAGTTAAGTCGAGCCACCTAACAGAAATGGAACAGTAAGACGTTTGACAAAAAAGTTTACTCAACCAATAACTTGCCCTGGGCCATCAGCTTTTCTGCACATGCTTTACTTCGTGATGGAAATACTAGGGACAGCAGTTCAGGTCAAATAGTGGATGCCAAACTAATGGTGGGGAAGAAAGAAATAAGGAAAATATTCTTTCAGAATTAGAACCAGAAAATGGGCACCTTCACCAATAAAATCCAATTTACAATTTAAACAGAAAAGATTGATTTTTATATATTAGAATAATTTTAAGCAATTTATTCAGATCACATTTTAGTCTCCTACCAATATCTGTTGCACCAAAAAAAAAAAAAAATGGTAATGTAAAAAGAGAGAAAGAGAGAAGCACCATGTGTAAAAGTCCATAAAAAGTATATCAAAAGCAAAATCACAGGCAGAGAGAGACGAATTTATTCTAAGATACACAAATATGCATAGAGACAAGTGCATTCATGTAACAATCTCGATCAAGTTCAAGTCATTCATATTTAACAGAAGAAAAAGGGACTTTGAATCTCGCACTATGATCTGTGTATAAAAGCAAAATAAAGAACACAAACCCGAAACCAAAACAAGATCGTAACTTTTAACAAAAATCCATCTGTTCCAATGTACACGTTCTTGAAACTTTACCATCAAAATTCATAAAATAACTAAAACGAATAAAAAAAAATGTGAATGCCGAAAACTCGCCTGATTGAAAAGCTCGCGCTTCTTGTCATCATCGACGCCGGGCTCGGGCCAATGTTCGAACAAATGGCTCTGGCCAATTTCCAGAAGCATCTTCGCCAGCTCCACCTATACATACAGATTTTATTGCTTATTCAATAACAGTAATTCAATTGTTTATTTACATATAGATATCGTTTGTACGCACCTGTTCAGGGGAGAGGAGAGAGAGATTCTTGACGAGGTTGGGAGCGGCGGCGGTACAATCATCACCGCCGTCGATGTGGAGTTTTGACAGGCTATCGGCGGTTGATCCAACGGTTGAGGTTGCCATGACGTGACTTCCGATTAAATGGACAAGAATGAATGGAGATCTGATGATATGATATGAGTGTAGAAAGAGGAGTGGTAACTGAAAGAAACGATGTAAAAGAGGAGTCACTTTATTTGGTATTTTCTCCCAAACATAAATCCATTTAACCAAAAATACATTTAATATTACACATAAATACGAAAAGCTTTTTTCTTACTTTTCTACCGTACATTCTTCAAAAAATTTACTATTTTAAAATACATTTTTATTAAAATCTCATTAAAATGAAGCCCAAACAAGAGTTGAATAAATAAATGATTAGCATTAGTTGCTTTTAGTTGTTTCTATTTAGGGATAGTAAATGGGTCGAGACACTTGCGAGTTTGCTCATTTCGATTCGATTCATGGACAATTCCACTCATATCTGATTTTGTTTTATTAATTTTTTAGTAAAAAGGACAGTGGTTAATGGACGGCTCTTCTCACTCGTGAGATTCACGAGACAAATGGTCAAATCGAGCCTAGTTCGTAGATACAAGCCAAACTCAAGTTCAGTTCGTGTGTATGAGGGATCTAGCCAATTCGACCCATGTAACCCTACTTTTACCATTCTTCTTGTATCCGGAACATGTGTCAAATGTTGAGAATACAACGATAAATTTAGAAATCAATCGAATTATATGTATATAATTAAAAAGTTAGAGCCCGTTAAAATAAGTAAAGAATTAGTAAATTGGCCGGTTTTGGGTTGAATCGCCTTATTCGCTCACAAATTTTGAACTTTTTTATTGGACTTGATTATCATTCGACACTTGACGAACGAGCCTTTATGTAAAAATGGAAAAAGCTAAAAAAAGAAAAGAAAAAGGAAGTGGAACTTTAATATTGGCGTCGATACAAAGCCATATTTTGTTCTCTTTCTGTTAAATTGAAAGCCAAAATCAGATGGAGAAAAGAAAAAAGTTTGGCCCATAAAATTATAGAATCCATTTTGTGCAAGGAACCATAAAGGCATCGTCCGAAGAATATTCCAAATCCAAATGAGATTCGTGCACCACAATTTGTAGTTAATTAATTATAAACATTGCCTAATTACATGTGATTTGCATCTGTCATTAGCCGAAAATGTTAATTGTTTAGTTACACCCTCCGTAAGGTAAGTTGTCTTGTGTCGCTCTTCGTTAACGACATTTAGTTTTAACTAATGATATTGTACCAATGTACATCGTCGTATTATTGTAAAAAATGTGTTCATTTTATAATAGTAAGTGCACGATATCCCTAAAGTTGACCTAAAGATTCTTCCGACTAAGACTTTGTGCTTGTTTTGACCCCATTTATTGTAAGAATGCATTTTGAAATAGTATATTGATAAAAATGTATGATTAAAAAATAAAGAAAAATTTTGGGTGTGCGTGTAATATTATTTTATTTAAGAATGTGTGACTGAAAAGAATAAAAAAATATTTTGGAAATAATGGAAATCAAATAAGAGATTCGTTACTTTATTATTCACCTAATTTAATCATACAAATTGTTTGAATCAAAAGGAATAAGTGACTGTCTATAGTTGTTTTTCAATCTAATTTTTAAACTAAAATTAAGTGTGCGTTTGATTGCGAGTATGAAACTTGTATTGAAAGAAAATAAATTTTAGACAATTATTAAAACTTATTTTTATTTAAATTTTTAATTAAATGTGTTTGATTGATTTTGTTCTCAACTTAAACAAATATTATACATGTTCAACTTTTATTGATAGGTAGATGAGAAAGAGGGGAATAGATGAGAGAAAGAAAGAAAATAAAAACTCCGTCTCCTTAAGGAAAATATTTTCTTTGTTTTCAAGNATAAGTGACTGTCTATAGTTGTTTTTCAATCTAATTTTTAAACTAAAATTAAGTGTGCGTTTGATTGCGAGTATGAAACTTGTATTGAAAGAAAATAAATTTTAGACAATTATTAAAACTTATTTTTATTTAAATTTTTAATTAAATGTGTTTGATTGATTTTGTTCTCAACTTAAACAAATATTATACATGTTCAACTTTTATTGATAGGTAGATGAGAAAGAGGGGAATAGATGAGAGAAAGAAAGAAAATAAAAACTCCGTCTCCTTAAGGAAAATATTTTCTTTGTTTTCAAGGAAAATATGCTCACATGAAAAAATTATTAATCAAACAGCACAAAAGTGCAAAATTAGGTGGAAAACACAATTTTCTTGAAATATATTAACAATCAAACGCACCATAAGTTATCATCAATTACCTATTGACATAATTGAGTTTTTGAAATAGGCAACGTGAATAAACTCTACGACATCACGATTTCACTTTAATCCTCCCTTTTAATTCATCGTGTAAGTTCTTCGTAATATGTATTTGATGAAGATGGATAGTTGATAATTGGCTTTTTTTATTTATTTTAGTAAACTTAGGATATTTTGTTATTTTTAGTAGTTTAGCGATTAGTATGCAATTTTAATAATTTGATTTTTAGGGGTGTAGGGTTTTCTTTAAAAGAACTAAGGTACATTTTTAACAGCTTGTTTTGATTAAAGTTCAATAAAATTGTGAGATTTCCAGTTTCAATTTAATTTATTCGTATCCGTGTATGAATTAATTAAATTTTTTTATGTTAACTCTCAACATTATGAAGAGACAACAGAAACTAGTTGTAGTCGTTTCATGATATTCATTTAAAATAACGAAACTTCGATGGTATATTCATTCACAGTTTCACGCTTCCACATGTACCGCATTCAATCGAACTTTTCTAAAATAATTGAAAAAATCTTTCGAGTAAATTCAATTCTACGTAATCAAGAAAAATCGTTATATCTTTACATGAACTTTAACCTAATTAAGTACATTATTCCGCCAAAAAGTGTATTTAACAATTGCAATAATGCCAAGAGAAGTATCATTTTGATTATTTGCTCTAAATAAATAACTCATTTCTCGATTCGTTAATAATTGACCAGGACAATCGATGGAATAAAGCACAATATCGAAAAAAAAATACACGAAAATAAATAAATTGCTTACTCTACCATATTATATTTCACAAAATATATCATAAACCAAAAGGTTATCATTCAAGCTACAGAATTTTAACGAGCTTGCTAAGCCAAGCCTAAAAAGGCAGAAGTTTACTTTTTATGTAACTTTTAAATTGGCTCATTGGCACAAAACGTCCTTACATTAGATAGTTATTGTGCAAAACGTCATTACATTTCTTTTTTTGCATTTTCGCCCTTATTTCACCCGTTTCATTGCGGAAAACGTTATTTTCACTTTTTTCAATGTAAAATGATCAATACACCCTCATATTTAAATAAAACAAAAAAAGGAAAAGAAAAATTAAAAAATAAATTGTAATTATACTCCCAAACTTTTTAAAAAGTGCAAGTGAGTCCAAAAGCCTTATTAAAAGGCTTAAGCACAAAACGTCCCTACGTTTGACACTTATTGTGAAAAACGTCCTTAATTCAAACTTTTTTGTACTTGGCTCAATAGCACAAAACGTCCCTACGTTTGACACTTATTGGATAAAATATCCTTACGTTTCATTTATTTTGCATTTTCGTCCTTATTTCAACATTTTATTGTAGAAAACGTCATTTTCACCATTTTTAATATAAATGACCAATATACCCTCATATTTAAATAAAATAAAAAATAAAAACAAGAAAATAAATTACAATTATACTCTCAAACTTTTTAAAAAGTGTAAATGAGTTCAAAAACTTTATTAAAACATTCAAACCCTCAGCCTTTTCCTCCCTCCACCACCTAAACCACCAGACCCCACCACCATTCAAACCATCTCACCTCCCTCTACAATGCTGGGGCTAATGATTGTGGCCAGTATTAACGGTGTTGGTGGTGGTGGTAGAGCTAGTTCCCGGTCAGACATTGACCGGAGGTGGTAGCGGAAGGTAAGATTGTTTCAATGGTGGTGGGGTCTAGTGGTTTAGGTGGTGGAAGGAGGAGAAGAAGAGAAGAGGGAAATATATATATATTTTCATTTTTAATGTTTTAGAAAGGCTTTTGGACTCATTTGTACTTTTTAAAAAGTTTGGGAGTATAATTGCAATTTTTTTATTTTTCTTTTCCTTTTTTTGTTTTATCTTAATTCGACGGTGTATAGGTTATTTTACATTGCAAAATAGTGAA
>CAIGRK010250910.1:0-21587 GCA_903798315.1 Fraxinus greggii | reverse complement strand
TACAGTTTGACAAGATACAGGGAAAATTGCATCATTGGTCTGTTAAGGGTGTGTTTGATAGAGATTAAAATCGGATTAAAATTGAAAAATTAGTCGTTATTGTTGATTTTTATTAAACGAGTGGGACCCAATAACAACTATATTTTCAATTAAAATGGGATAAAAATCCCTCCCAAACAAGCTCTGTATAATTTGATTTGTGTAAATTATTTATGGATGAGCAAATACTTATTTTAATTTAACTATCTGAAATGGGATCAACATCAACTATTAGATATCCCCAGTATAAGTAATTTTTAATATCAACACTGGTTGATGAAAAATTGATAAAAAAAATTCCATGTCATGCAGGTGTCAACAGAGCCACGGTTATTTGTTCTTGAAATTGGGACTGAAGAGTTGCCACCAAATGAAGTAGTTAATGCGTGCAAGCAAGTACATACCTTTTCCCCTCAAAATCAATCTTAGATTGAATTTCTCATTGGTCAAAAGATGACGGATTTTCATTTCTTGCTTTTATGTTTCCTTATATATAAAATTGTTTTCATCTTCAAGCGTTCTGTTTATCAAACTTTTACTATTTTATGAAGCTATGTATGTTGTAGCATTTTGTTGATGGCTGTTATCCATTTCATTCATGTTTCAAAAAAAAGTCCTGATGTCAACCTTCCATCTCTTTCATAATGCCTATTTAAAATCCTCCTTTGGTTTTTGCAGCTCAAAGATCTAATTGAGCAGTTGCTGGGAAAACAAAGATTGAGTCATGGGGAAGTGCTAATGTTTGGCACACCACGCAGACTCGTGGTATGGGTTGATGCTCTAGTTTACGTTTCTTGATATATTTATTTGTTTAGTTATATGTTGATTGTTTAGTTGCTTTGATTTCTCTTGAATGCAGAAATGCTGAATTCATTTGTGAATGCAACTCCCCATCTCCTCGCATATTTGTTATTATTTAAGGTCTCAAGACATGATGATGTTCATAGATTATCAATTCCTGATTACTCTCTTACAGTCCATTCTTTTCCATCATCTGTTTCCAATATGTAATTCTAGAAGAACCACTGTGTTGATTGAATCATTATTAGTCCTGCAATTAAGTGGTTTACATATTGGACAGTAAATTTGATAATATTATAACTAAGCCCCTCATCTTCTCTCCTTTCTTTTTAGATCATTGGCGTTTGGCATCCAACATTGTAATGCTTTCGTTTGTATTGTCATCACATAAACTTTGGCTTAAAGTTCAAGAAATATGCAGTTTAATTTTAACACTTTATCACTCTTTTTCTTATTTCTACCCTTATCTCTTTGCCACTTGCATTTTGAAATTAATTAAAATATGTGAACATTACTTTTATCCATTTCAATTACTCATTTTCAATGAGTTAATTTCTTGATCTAAAACACCATGCTTCTTCAATTTTTGGCAAGTTATATTTTTGCATGACAAGCAAAACTGGGGATGTACGGAGTTTAAAAAATGAATTTTTTTGTTTTGATTTTTTTTTTTTTTTTTGTAAAAGAACATTCGATTACTTCTGTTTAGTGCAATAGCTTGTTACATATAGATTGGTGCTTTGGGTTAATGATGCATTGCTATCTCCTTTCAAGAAAAGACAACCTTTTTTTTCCCTGCCAAATTTATATACTGATATGAGGATGGCAGATATCTGTACCCGACTCTCACCTCCATTTGTTGCCCTTGTTCGTTGTTATTTTTGGTGACTGTAGAAATATTCGTTTATGATAATATATTGGTATTATTGCAATGGCAATCCCAATTATTCTTGCTTCTCTCTGCTCATATAAATTGCCGTTCAGGTACACGTCCATAACCTCTCTGCGAAGCAAGTTGCAAATGAGATTGAGGTTCGAGGACCTCCTGCTTTGAAGGCATTTGACAAAGAAGGAAATCCTACCAAGGTCTTCCTTGCCTGGAACTCCACAATTCCGTTTTTCTATTTTGCTTGTTTCAATATTAGTTTTCATGAATTATGCTACATGTACATTAAAGGGTTTTTTCAATATTTTTTTCGTGAATCATGCCACATTTAGCCTTTTGTCTGGGAGCGCTTCTTTTTCACAAATAATTGATTTTTTGGCCGTTGAAATGGGCCCCACTTCTACCACACCTTACATGCCCGCAACAATTGACAAGTTAAATGTGATTGCACTTTGCCAACTGCCATTTTTGCCCTTCATTGCTGGCCAAGTATAAAATCATTGAGAGGCATTCATGTCATTCTGCTAGATATGTGGAGGGTAAAATAGTCACATAGATAAAATGCACTCCTACCCTCCTACACCTAGTCAAATGGTCGCTGCATTGGGTCAATTATTTTATTACGAAAATTCTGACCAATCTATCAAAATCTGATAGAATTGGGATTAAAAGCGCTCCCAGACAGAGGCTTAAAGTAAAGGGCAGGCAGCTATTAACTCATAACTGAATGCAAGAAATAGATGGGCAAGTCAAATTAGTGACACTGTGACTCGGGCCTATCAGTATAAATTATATGTTTACATAGTGTAAGGTACTGCTAGACCGATTACGACTTTAGTTCTGCGTTCAATGCCTTCATGTATTTGATTTAAGTCAAGTACACTAGCTTCGTGTATGGTTCACATGAGGGTTCAATGTGGAAGGATTGTTTCACAAATGTTTATTCTGCATTTGTTTCTTAATCAAATTGTGACATTCTCTGATTTATTGTTTGGTATGGGTTTAATAGAATGGTTCTTGAACTAATCCATATCTTGATATTGAGATATCCTCATTTATACATGATAACTGAACTCGTCTTACTTGTTAGGCTGCTGAAGGTTTCTGCCGCAGAAATGGTGTGCCTCTAGGCTCCTTGTTTAGAAGGGTTGAAGGTATCACTTCTGGATGTGTGCTTCTTTGGCATATATTCTTTATTGATTTAATGTTGTCACCATATGTGGTATGCTTCAGGGCTTATGGTAGATACCTAGTTTAGGCTTCCTTTTATAAACTTGTCTTCAATTCTTAGTTTTTCCATTTTCATTTTTGGTTGTATTAAGTCTTCTGCACAAGCAATTTACCTGTCAATTTTCAAAGATGCTTTGAAGATTTCACTTAATTCTGAGTAATATAGGTTGTTGAACAAATTAGGCGTTCAACTAATTCAAGCTGGTTAGCTGTCTTGTTGAATCCTCATTTTTTATAATGAGAGCTAACAATGAAATGGTAGTGAGGTTTGGTTGCTGAAAATTTCCTGGCAAGGACTTAATTTTTTGAGATGGCACGCTCCTATACAAGTAGTAAAACTTCATTCATAATTTCATATGAATGATATTTTTAACATTTATCATTGTTTTTTGACATCTTTAATGTTTACTGAACTAATTCTGCACTTATCACTACTTGTCAATTTAAAACTGAGTGGGTTGAAGGGCTATTATCCTGTAATCTACGCATTTTCCGGGAGGATTTCTCATCCTTCCCAAATTTATTTTGTTCTTTCTAATAATGAATTCTTTTTATCTGAAAATTATTGTAGGTAAAACAGAGTATGTTTATGTTCGTGCAGTGGAGCCATCACGACTTGCTTTGGAGGTACATTACCAACCCTTGTGCTTCTACCCTATTAAGTCAAGTGGTCTGTCTAATTCAAGAGCACCACCGCCAACCCATCCCCTCCCCAGAACATCAACACAAAAGAAAGATAAAGGAAACACACCACGTCACCTCCTCTAGTTATTATTAAAACATTGATTTAATGAACGACCTCAAGCATTCTGTTGCATCTGCACATTTGAAGTTAGTGTAGGTTGGTCTGCCCAATCAATGTAACACGTACTATTACTGACCTTACTGTCGTGTGTAAGTATTCACAAGTTCAACCTACTGTTGAGGCTGTGTAAGTAACATTTTAGTTGGCAACTGAAACTTTGCTCCACAGGATGTCTTCCTTGAAAAGTGTTTTTTTTTAAGTGCAGGTCCACCAATTTAGATTCTATTACTCTGATCGCATCAATTGTAGAATGTATTCTGTTTATTTTCTTGAACAGGTATTAGCTGAAGAATTACCTGGGACAATTGGTAAAATATTGTTCCCAAAGGCAATGCGTTGGAACTCAGAGGTTTGCGCTGTTATATCAACTTATTTGATATCTGTTTCAATTGAAGTGCTCCTGGTAGACACAATCTGTAAGTTTATGGAAGTGTTCCTGGTAGACACAATTTGTCACAATGGAAGTGTTCCTGGTCTTTTTTCAATAATTGGTCTCTTCTACACTGGTTGAAATCATGATAGTAGAGGTACTGAATGGGTTCAAAGGTGGAGTTACAGTGGGTACCATCTCTCTACAAATGCCCATGCCAAGCTTTTTATTTTATGAGTCAATCCTTTATGCTCCTTCTGCAGGACTTTTTTTGGCTTTGCCTCCCTTCCTCGTGCTATCCGTCTCCAATTGTGCATATTGAATAATAAATGATCCTACACCCTCTCCCTCTCCTCGTGTAACTTTATCAAAACCCACGAGCAGAATTGTGCTCCTTCACTCTTTTTTGACTTTTAACTTCTAGTATGCTATGAAAAGATTCCATCTGGTCTCCATCTAACACACAAACACTCTTCCTTTCTTTTCTCATTTAGAGATGAAAATAATTAATTAACCTACAAGAGATTGGTTATTATCTTGTAGCCTTGAGATCAAGTCAATTCTTCCCACTAGCTCTAGGGCAGCCAAGTTGTAAATTAAATGGCTAATTCAAGTAAGGAAAGAATAAAAGCTTAACTTACAGAAACTATATTTTCCTTTTAAATAAGAAATTAGAGAGTGAGTCCTTCCTTATTAAGATCCAAATGATGGACATGTAGTTTAGATTGATCGCTTAATTTTTTAGATCAGGTGGTATAACATGTTATCACAGTAAGGAAAGTTCTTGGTTGGAATCTCACCACCACCCATTTATTAAAAACCGTGCAACTGCAAGGCTTTAATGGGAAAAATTTAATACCACCTACATCTAAGGGGGTGTATCGAAGATAAGATTTAAATGATATACATTCTTATAGGGTACGACTATTTTATTCACAATTTTTATATATTCATCTCAATCTATATTCATCCCTACTAAAATGTTAAAATTTTAAAAAATTATTATTGTCATCCACGTCACATTCTAATATTGTCCTTGTTGAAAATTTATTCATTTAAACATTGTATATCCACACAAATTTTATATATTCATCCTACTCTAAATACATCCCTAATACAATTTCAAAATTTTAAAAAATCACTATATTCATCCCCATTACATATAACATTAATCTTTTTACAATTCAATAATTAATTCTATAGACAAAATATTATATTCAAAATAAAATTAAATATCTTGTAGGTGTGTTATTTTCCACATGAATTGGTATGTTATATGTGATTGACAAATATTCATTTTGTATTCGATAAAAATCAACTTTTTGAGGTTATGCATAATTTTTAAATAGAATAAAATTTATATATGAATCTTGAATTGAAATTCACTTTGTCATCAACTGATATATAGCAGGGTAAAACAAGATACACAAGTACAACTCTGAAAATCTAGTACCTAATGTCCCAATTGAAACTTAATGTAATGTAATGATTCTTCCACCGAATAGCCATCAGTCTGTAATAGACTTGTTATTGTACACTTACATGAAGTATAATCCTAGAATGAGAAGATCTGCAAAAAATATAGAAGGGTTCAACTGTTGTGCTCATCGGGGGTTGAATATGTTATTTCCATCAACTGATACTTAGAATTTATACTCACACTCTGAAAAAGCAACTTAATGGTTGAACATAATGCCCAGAGTTAATTTAAGAACCTAAAGTAGATTATCTTTTCACAAAAATAAGATTTTTATTATTTGTTGAGGTTGTTGAATGTCCATATTCTCCAGTGAGTTACGAAATAAATCTAGAATCAAATCGCAGTTTTCATCTTTTAGTGTAAAATAAAAATCCTCTAATGGAGTCTCTTCCATTGTTGTTTTGATTTCAGTTGAAAATGATATTTCGTTATTATTAGGGTTTTATGATTTTATTGGAAGAGGATTATGATTATTAAAATTTTAGTTAAACACAAATTCTAAAAGAATATAAAAAGGCTGAAAAGAATTTAATGAAAATAAAAATGAGTAGATGAATTCAGAACGATATATTTTTATTTAATTTTATCTATGTCTGTTTAGGTAAATTTACATAAGATTAGACATGTAATATAATTTTCTTTTAGAAGTGGATATATATATAAAAACCGTGGATGCAAATAGCACCACCCTTCTTATATGACTATTTAAGCTTGGCAACTTAAGCTTCTAGATCAAGTGGCTTTGTTCCTTATTTCACCATTGCATTAAAAGAGTGTCATAAAAATACCTCCTATCAGCCCTTTATGAGATACATATTCATCACACATACCCAAGCTCTTTACCTTTCTATCTTATTGTGGAGTAACCTTTTGGGTTTTGCTCCTTTTTCTTCTGGAAATTTTGGTGCTAAGAGAGAAAGAGAGGTAATAGAGAGGGGAGCAATTGAAGGACTGCCATCAACATCGCCAAGACCAACTCTGCAATGATAGAACAACCAACTTTGATGGAATAGGATTTCTGGAATATTCTAAACTTTTTGGGCCTTATAAAGAAACATAAGCGTGTTTGCAATATTTCATTTTCCCACACCTACTTGGTCCTTTCTAGTCATAGCGCCTTTCTCATGCAAATTTTCCACATGTTTTTGTTCTCGTTTGGTCCTTATTCTATTCTATTATGCACTAATTGTTGAAAATCAATGTAACATTTCGTCAGCTTTGTCTCATATAGGTCATGTTCAGTAGGCCCATCCGGTGGATATTGGCACTGCACGGAGACGTAGCTGTTCCCTTCATGTATGCTGGTGTTCTAAGGCAAGTTTTAGTATCTGACTTCATGATCTTTTGCTAAAAAATGTCTTTCATTGCTAAGCAAGTGGAGTATGAGGAAATTTATGCAATTTTTTCCTCTCTACTCTTCTAGGGCCAGAGTGCCTATTCTATTACATTGTTATTTAATAGATTAATAGGGATATCTTCTTCTCTTTATAAATTACCCTGTTGCTTTTATTGCCCTTTTGCTTCTAAAAGGCACAGGTGCATAGTCAGGTTGGAAGTTATTTAATAAGATATTATGTTGAAATGTAGCACCATTATTTATTATTTTTGGTAGGACATATTTATTTGAAAGGAAGAACTATGCCTTACCAATATAAAACTTGAAACCTGATGTATTGGGAAATAAAGAGAATTATTTTTTCTCCCTTTTCCGCCTTCTTATTGTAACTATTGATTTTTCTTATATTTGACAAACACAATATTGAATGGTTCTCCCTTTTCAAATGATGTTCCATCTCATATCAGTTATGACTGACTGCAGCAGGGAATTTTTTCTTCTGCGACAGGGAATTTTTTCTTTCCTTCCCCCCTTTCCCCTCCCTTGATAGAAATCGAGATCTTGTAAATTCATTTGACAAAACATTAATATTATTTCTTTGATTTGTTATATATTATTTTGAAGCTTCACAAATTTTAAGACCTTTAAAATTGCATCGGTATGCTTGTAGTCTGATTTTGATGTTCTTGTATATAATTTTTTGTTCTATTTTATTCACAGTGGAAATCTTTCTCACGGACTTCGAAATACACCATCAGCTACTGTTAAGGTATGATCACGAGGTTGTAAAACAATATTAAGATACAATTTTGCCCTCAAGGTATATGAGTATTGCATTTACGCCCCTTGCCTTTTTAAAAATATAGAACATCCATGAAGGCAGAAATAAATATATATAAATTAACAATTTGCCCTTTTATCTTTTATCTAATACTAGATTTGAAACTATTTTCTCTCTCCTTTTTTTTATTTATTTTTGTAAGTAAGAACATGAACATTGTTTTTAGCTTAGCTAGATTCGAAACTATTTTCTTTCTCTTTTTTATTTATTTTTATGAGTAAGAACGTGAACATTGTTTTTTAGCTTGAAGGAAGCTAGTTTCTTTCTTTCTTTTTTTCCTATCTTTTTGCATTAAGTGATTATATCTTAATATTCAAAATTAAGTTTTTTATTTTTATAATTAACAAAATAGATCCAATATTTTGACATTCATTTGGAATACGGCTTTTCTACTATATTTTTATTAACATTAATTATCATCCCGCCCCCCTTATCATTCGTTTAAGTTTCATAAGTTTGATCCCCTTTGGAAACATGAAAATCTCTTTTCTGGTAAGGTTCTTCGCTTTGCATCAAATTAAATCAAGAAAAAGTATTATAATTCAAAGTATCTTACTATTTAATTGCAGATGAACCGAATCAATCAAATTAGAAATTATTAGAACTTGATTTGTAAACTAAAAGGCATTTTTTCCTTTTTAAATCATCTTAATTGAATTATACTTTGTTGATTATGTATAAACAAACAAGTTGTTTTCAATTGTATTGAAAGAGACAGAAATTATTTTAAGAAACAAGTTATCTTTTACAGTTTTATTTAAACAATATTCTTTCAGCTAGAAAAAACTCTCCTGTTAACATAATATATGATTTTTTTTTTTTTTAAGAAATTGAGTTATAAAAAAATGATAGTTAAGTATTATTTGATGATAGTATCAAATGTGGTATAAAGACAAGGAAATGTGGGATATAATGTATTTACTTTTGTCTGACAGGAAACCAAGCTTCAGGGATTTTTCTATAATTTTTGAAAAGAAGGGGGTGTCTGTAGATTTTACTATACTTTACTCTGATGTTTATCTGAGATAATAAGTTCCAATCTATTCTTCTGATAATAATTTTATAAATAGGTTGAGTGCTGCTAGCGTAAGACAAGTTGCAAACTAGTTATAGCAAAACAAAATTATTAGTACAAGTTTATGCTTAAAAAAAAAAATACCACAATACTATTTCATGGGAAAAAAAAATTAACAATTCCCTTAATCATGTTAATTGAAAGATGTAATTTGATTCCCATTACTTGTATCATTATCCTCCACCTGCTTGTTAGATCTGGTCACACATTAAACATTTTTGAAGTCCGTGCTACCGGACTAATGGAGAAGACTTCCAACTTCTATGTAAAAACCAACGAAATGGAGCTTATTTACATGCCTAGTCACTCAGCTTAGTTGCAAAAGACAAAGGTTCCACCATCTTGTACCACCCTGCAAAAGTTGTTGATTAGTAGTCTTCTCATTCGATTCTTGCATGAATTTCCAAGTAATGCAAACCTGTCCTATTTTCCCGTTTCACCTTTTAAAGTATTCTGATGTGGTTTCACTTGTAAAACTAACCACTTTGTTGGAGCCTCATTTTTTTTCAAATCTCTTCTGCTGGAAAGTTTCAAAGTCTCTTCACTTTTTTGTTGCTCTCCAACTGCTTCTGCATTACAGGAAATGATGAAAGATTAATTAGGTAGAATGATTTGGTAAACTTTGCTGCCATTTGAAAGTTAGTCACTTCATATCAGTTAATTTCGTTCAATGCTTTAAAATACAAGGTTCTGTGGTCTCTTTATTTCTTTCTTTCTTTTTTTTCCTAATTACCAGGCCAAGCACTATTTATAACCCTTTAGAACTCCCTCATTGAGAAATTAAGTCTTCTATAACTTGCATTTTTCTGGATAAGTCACATTTTTTGAGAATTTATTTGAAGATTAGAACAAACTTAAAGGTTTATAAGCACATTCTTCGAGAATCATGTTTTTTTTCCCTCAAATTCCTTTGCTTAACCTCTTCCATGAGAAATCCCATATATTCCATTGTTTTCTCTGACCATTTTACTGTATATAAATCCCATTCATTGCTTGATAGTAAGTTTAATGATAATGATACCTTGGAAACATTTTATTTCATACTTCTCTTCAATGGGAAAGTCTAGTTGTCTGTCTCTTGTATTGGTGTTATCTATATGCTGATGCTTACATGGACTCACGAATCACATTTTCATAGGTAGAAAGTGCAGAATCTTATACTGATGTGATGCAGCATGCTGGAATAGCCATCAGTATGGAGGTATTTAATTATAAATGATCTCTTATATAGGTTCTTCCTACATTATTTAAACCAGCATAGTGTTGAAGTTACATTGCTGAATTTTATTTATTTTGCAGCAACGCAAGCAGACAATTTTGGATCACTCCAATGCCTTGGCAAAAAGTGTTGGAGGCATTATCATTTTGCAGAATGATTTACTTGATGAGGTATGAAACAGGTTGCAGTTCTTGCTTTGATTTAGTCACTGAGACTCTCTTATAACTCTTATAACTTCTACCTTCATACATAGGTTGCAAATCTTGTTGAGAAACCTGTTCCAGTACTTGGTAAATTTAACGAGTCCTTCTTAGAGCTTCCAAAAGATCTGCTAATAATGGTAACGCCTTACTATATTAACTTCTTTTATTATTTGCTGCATATTTCCATCTGCCTTTGATTTCTTCTTTTCTTGAAAATAATTGATCATTGCGTTCTCATATATTTCATTTGTTTTAGAACATGAAATTTCTCATTGTAATAACTTGCAACTATACGTGCTTGTTCTCTTACCATTTTTCTGGGCAGGAGCAGTTCATATTTATTATTGCCATGCTAAGGTGCCCGTTTCATGGATCATGCAGGTCATGCAGAAGCACCAAAAGTATTTTGCAATAACTGATCAGGGAGGAAAACTGTTGCCATACTTCGTTTCTGTGAGACATTCTAACCATGTTCTTTATCCGTAAAATCATTGATATTATTTGTGAAAAGGTAATAAGGATCATCTGACTCTGGTTGTTTGTTTAGGTTGCAAATGGGGCAATCAATGAAATGGTTGTAAGGAAAGGAAATGAAGCTGTACTTAGGTAGATGCACTCCACTTTTATACTGATCCTCTTTTCCATCTTACGTCTACTTGAATATACCCTAAATTACGTTGTGTCAAAATGTTTGCTTATAAGGCAACTAGTATTTTCAAATATGACTATATATCCAAGTTTTCTCCACCTTCTGTACCTTTTCTTAATGGTTTGAGGCATGATGGAATAATTTAATATCATTGCAGAGCTCGATATGAAGATGCAAAGTTCTTCTATGAGGTGGACACAAGTAAAAGATTTTCTGAATTTCGAAGTCAATTGAATGGAATTCTATTTCACGTAAGTTCTAATAATATTAATGTATTCTGAGGTCATCTGGCTCATTCTTTCTAATTATTGAAGCTATTGATCAGAGCTCGTGGGAAATCCACAGCTCTATTTAGTATCTAGGAGAAATCAAAACTGTGTAGATTTTGGGTAAAATTGAGGTCTTTTTTTTTTTTTTAAAACTAATTTCACAGCGGAGCAACAAGCTAAAGCAATGTTGTAAATGCAATGTTTTTGCAATTACTCCTTTTTGTTTATTTTTCCTTTTTTGGATACCTAAATGCCCCAAATAGTTGAAATTCTGTAATATTCTTTTAATGATGGAGATAGATGCAAGTCCTTCCAGAAAATCCTTTTTGTCCCTGGCAGTTCTCATATCTTGATAATTTAATAAACAGGAGAAGCTGGGGACAATGTTGGACAAGATGACGCGTGTCCAACATTTGGTTACTGAAGTGGGCTTGTCTCTGGGGATAAGTGGAGATACACTCCAAGTCATCAATAGCGCTGCATCATTAGCCATGACAGATCTTGCCACTGCAGTTGTTACTGAATTTACCTCCCTTTCTGGGATAATGGCGCGTCATTATGCTCTTAGAGATGGCTATTCAGAGCAGGTTGCTTGCATAACATTGCCTTTATCATATTCTAATGGTTGTTAGTATTTTTTTTTTTTTCACCATTTGAATGCTCTAGTTGGGTAACCTGATCTATTTTATTTGAGGAAAATTGAGAAAAGGTAAATCCCCGCCAGTTCGGATGCCTCCACGCGGTTAGGTCATTGTTACCAAGTTGTGCAGACCTATGGCACTGACAAAATGTCTTGCTTAAATAGTTTTGAATCTAGTAAAAATCATACTTACATCATTATATCAATAAATGGCGATGTCTCTTGTTGAGCACAAGTGGTGAAATAGTCACTACCTAGACTTACTGATATAATATAATGTGATAATCTGATGTACAGTAATATGCAACAGAACACCTCAAGATTCTCAATTCCACAACCAATATTCCTTTCATATATTTATCAAACAATATTTAAGTTCTACAAATTGGCCCAGCTATTCTCTTTTGCTTTTTGCAGTGGAAGTTGGGGCAGACAGTTAAAATTGTCAACTATAAACTGAACTTACATTCGTATAAAGTTTATAATCGCTCTCAAAATGCTTTGGGTCACGTGAATTCTCAGTCTAGCTGCCTACTCTTGCTTGTGAACTTGTGACTCTGGGTGCTACTTGCATAAGATCTCAACTTTTCAAACAGAATAAATAAATAAATAAATAAATAAATAAGAATACCATTCTGATGGATATGCAGAGAGACTGAAAAGAAATTAAGCATTAAATGGGACATGCATTTCTTGTTTAGGTTTGCCAAAATCCAATATAGCTGTCTTTCTTCGACAGTCAAATTCAACTTTGTTTCTCTAACCATTCATTTTCTTCATAATAACAGATTGCAGAGGCACTGTTTGAGATTACACTTCCACGATTTTCAGGAGACATGCTTCCAAAAACTGATGCTGGGACAGTATTGGCCATAACTGATAGGTTAGACACATGCTGGTTTCTTCTCTCTGTGCTAAGTCCTTGGGATGTTAGATTTGACAGAGCAACATGCATGATGTGCGGTACTTTTTTCATAAATGATTGCTCAATTATCACTGTCATATTTGAAAGTGAATTTTCAGTTGCATTTTAGGATTGGTTTTATTTGTCTCCACAAGTCCCGGTGCCTGCTGTGATTTGATTTAGATCATCAAATACATGTAGATTTTCTTCACACAGCTGATTAAGTAACTGTGCACCAGTAGATTGAACTATTGTCTCTTGTATGACCTTTCCTTCTCCTAACTCCAGTAGTAAGAAACTGAAGTTCGATGAAGTCTAATTTGGATTAGTAAAAGGAAGTAGGAAATTTCCAGTGGTTTGCCCTTATATGCATAAAACTTAGCCCCTGTTTATATTTTGATAAAAGTTGATAAAATGTGTGGTTGAAAAGTTGATAAAAGTTACGGGTCTCACGAAATGTGGTCAAAATTAATTTTTGACTTTAACTTAGATTTTTATCAATTTTTTTTTAGCTAAACCAAACAGGGGTTTAATTCATATTTGTTCGAGAAGGCAATTATTACCAATTCTTATTTTTCTGATTATAATGCAAACTAGCTTGTTGAAATTTATCTCTAACTCTTCTACCTTATATGTTTTATCCTTGCTTTTCATGCCATAGCAATGGATATATGTTTTATCCTTGCTTTTCATGCCATAGCAATGGATATCTTTGATTGTGACTTCCATCTGATGGAGCTATTGCAATGAATGATTCAAAAGCTTCTTGTTGAATAGAAATTTCTTTCCTCGTCCTGCCTGGCTGTTAAAATTATTGGGATGCATTTTCCCTTGAAAAAGGAAGTGTAAAGACATGAGAGAAAAATCAGGCTATAATAGCCCCATAAATAGTCATATATTACTATTTTCGAGATGAGTTATAGTATGAGTTTTTGTTTAATCTCTCTGTGAACTTTTATAGATAAGAGCACTTCAGCTAATGGTTTGGTTTCTATTTGTAATTGTCAATCGAAGTTGGCTTTTTTCAAGGATAGAATCAAATCTCTGTTTTGGATTTGGCTTTTAATTCTTTTTTCTTGTAATAAGTGATAGAGGGTTGATGCATTAAGAAACTGAAGCTAACTTAAATTTAAATTTACTTCATTTTCTCTTCGATATTTTTTTATCATGCTCTGATTCATTTCATCGTTTTAGCTATATAAATTAAATTCAATATAGTTACCCATCCTGATATTAATACTCTCTCAGTGGTGAACTCACATGATCTAAGATAATTTTTTATGATGTTTGTCATCGTATGTTATTCCATATACTGTAAAACGTGGTGGTAATGGTTCATTCCTCTTTCAGAGCTGAAGTTTGATGTATAGTGAATGTGCACGCGCTCATGTTATTATCTGTTGTCTTCTGACAGATTTTTCTTCTTGTCTTTTTGCCCATGGTATTTCCCTTTATGGTTTGATATTGAGCTATATCTTGCAGGTTGGAAAGCCTTGTTGGCTTATTTGCTGCTGGTTGTCAGCCAAGCTCCAGTAATGATCCTTTTGGCTTGCGGAGAATCTCTTATGGTCTTGTATGTCATATCCATATAGTCATAGAAATTTCATTTTCTGCTGAGAGTGTAAACAATGCTGCCTTTGTGTTGTAGGTGCAACTGCTGATAGAAACCAATAGAGATCTAGATCTAAGGCATGGTTTAGAACTTGCTGCTGCTGTTCAACCCATAAATGTAGCTGCTGATACAATAGATAACGTAAGTGTCTTTGTTTGCTCTATGAAGGTCAATTTTGCAGTAGACAACCTATCACCCCCCTCTGTTGATTGTTATTAAATTTGTCCGGTATAAAAAAATTACCGCTTTTAATGTCGAATATTTTATCAAATTACTACCATCTTTCATCTGCTTCACCAGATGTATCCTTGTAGATTAATCTAATATAAGCCATGACATAATGTTTTGGATGCGTTATTTTCTTTATATCCTGATCAGAAATTCAAAATTTGATAATCTCTACTCTCATTTTAGGTACATCAATTTGTAACGAGGAGACTTGAACAACTTCTGGTATGTACAAATTTTACTTGTGAGAGCTATTAACCTTTGACTGTATATCTTTTGCATCGTAAGCCATACATAAATATTAAGCTCGTTCAGAATTCATAGAAAACTTACTTTCAATATAGTTCTTGAAAATATTGGAGTGGGCACCAGATTAAAAGCATAAAAATGCATCCTGGTCGGCCATGGAATTTAAAAAACCTGGTTTTTGATGTAAACATAGTGACTTTTTTGTGCGTTCTATCTCAATAAAAAGGAGATGATTTTGATGCTAAGTTATGTTCTTTGTTGAATGCTATTAAATTGTTTTAACACTAAATAAACTATTTTATTTGAACCACATTTTCCAAGAACTTAAAATATTGGAAGAAGTTTATTTATTTATATCCTCAAAAGATTTATAAGGGATTCATAATGACCTGCAAATAGTTTCCTCAGTGTAATGATTTCAATTATTGTTGGTCATGTTTCTTGTTCTTCTTTGGAATACCCTTGAGAGTTGCAATAAATGTGTAATCTCTGTTCCAGAATGTGCGCTGTTTGTGAATGAATGTTAGGTATTTATGACCCTTTCATTCATTTTATTTGTTTTTTTGTGCCAGATGGACCAAGGAATAAGTCCAGAAGTAGTTCGCTCTGTTCTTGCAGAACGTGCAAACCAGCCGTGTTTGGCAACAAAGTCTGCATATAAAGTAAGTAATTGTTTTCTTTTAGTGGATTTGTATTCAAAGTGAGAACTACTTATCAACACATGAATAAAGAATGCTCAAATTATTTATTGTATTTATTATGTTAAACCTGATTAGTAAATTCTGGGCTGGACCCAGTTACAATAATTATTTCATCATACTTATTGTGGCTTCCAATTGATGATATGCCAAAATTTCTTCCTTTTTATGTTTCTCTGCCGAGTCAGTTTCTCTTTCCACAAACTCCATTCAACCTCAAGATGTGCTTCTACTTACTCCATGGGTTACGGAAAACATGTATTGTTCTCCTGAAGCTAAATGCCTGAAGTTTTTGATACGAATCCAGAATCTGGTGCCTAAGAAACTATTTAGACAAAAAATCACAAAATTTTCACTTTCAAATAATGGGAAAGAAGTCGGGGAACATCCTAACAAACAACCCAAATAAGTGTGATTGCTTGACCTTTTGAAACTATATTCTTAAATCTTAACTATTGACAATATAGATTTTGAGAGTAGTGAAGCAAAGTTTTATACATGGTAAAATGTTTTAGCATGAAGGGGCTTAGCAAAGATAATGGCTTCTATATACATGCAAAAAGTAAGCCCTTCACCCCATTGTGAATGTCCTATTCCCCTTATTGGCCATTTCAGCATCAGAATCCAGTCTGAAGAGTCAAACCATTTTAATTGCAACTTTCCAATTATGACCCTACTTCGGGAGAACCAGACAAGAGCAACAGGTAGGCAGAGTGACGTGAGAAGGTGAAAAATACACATTTAATAGTCGGTCCCAGATGGGGGATGGCATGGAGAGTAGAAATGAAAAGGAGTCAAAATGTTTTCTATTGCTCTTTATTATTGAGCAGGGATGTTCTTGTGGAAGCAGTTCATCATCTTCCACATTATTTCTTGTTTTATATTATGATCTTTAAAGTAGAAATGATATTTCTTGTTGGACATTTATTTATTTCTAAGAAGCTTTTTCAAGAAAGGTAGAACATAATCGTGTTTTCTACTGAATTTGAAAATGCTATAAGCAATTTAGTGTTTTGTTGACTGTTAAGTATTATGGATGTAATGTATCATTTGCGTTGTTTGCAGATGGAAGCCTTGTCAAGAGGTGAGCTGCTGTCCAAAATTGTCGAAGCATATTCTCGTCCAACAAGAATTGTCCGTGGAAAGGACATCAATGATGATTTGGAGGTGGTTTCTTTCACTTCAAAATAAAATTATTTTTACAGTTGCATAAAATATCCATTCTATTTTCCATTTTTCTTCCATGATATTTCAAGCTGTCTACCAGGGTATATTAGCATTGAGTAGTAAATTTGTACTGTAAATTAGGTAGAAAAGAAAGACTTCAGGTTTTGAATCAATTTACATGATAAATTATATTAGAAAACAAAGGTTTAAAGTTGATTATTGCTCCTGGTAATGGAATTATTTCCCCTCAGTGTCAAACTTCGCACGATATTATGAGAAAATACTTATCGGACTCTTACTCTTTGTGGTATGGTTACAGTTGGCTATAATTTGGGTTTTGGATTTTCTTTGGAATTATTCTTATGGTTTTTTGTGGAATTATATATGTAACTTCTAGCCATTTCAAGAACTATTGGCTTGGAAGATCTATTTAATCTTGTCTTCTACCTTCGTGCCAGCTGAAAATGAATGTCCATGAATGTCTTGCAGTTTGATTCCTGTTTTTCGCGATTTGGATATTGTTCCACGTCAGCTTTTGTGTGTAACTACATTAGTCTCTAGGAAAACATATGCCTATAGGCTATAGCAATAATGGAAGCACTGTGCAGTTGGTTTATGCAGACGCAAGGCATTTTATTAGGCAGAATCCATCGTTCTAGTAGCCTTTTGATGCAAACATGAGTTTAGCATTGTATGAATTGTGTGTGTTAATGGCTTTCTCACTAGGTATTTACGTGGTGTTATACCAATGTAGGTGTGGTGGATCAATTGACTGCTGTACATGATGAAAAGCTGGTAGAATCAACTGTTGAATGACGTGAACATAAAATGTGAGAGATACATATAGAAATTTGCATAATAAACACTTATCTATACAATTATAATACTGGTTGGAGCATAGGATCTAATTCATTGTCCAGTATATCCCTGAACTTTTGGCTTTGGGTGTATCCCTGAACTTTTGGCTTTGGGTGGATCCTTAATACCTTCTACATGCCTTGCCCTGATCCACAAATTAATCTGGATATATTCTTGTTCCACTGGAAGAGTCCTGGACTAACTCATAAGTCACATACATTCACTTCATATATCGTATATATGAATACGTACAAGTATTTCGGTACAAATATGGAATCTGGGACTTGGACCCAATTTCTAAACATATTTTTTAATTAGGCAATTGCGTTTTACTCCTCTGAGATTGCCCATAGTTATAAATCGTCAAGACATGGAAAAGAAGCTTCTTTTTTTACTCCTAGTCAATAACACTTCACAATTTGTTGTCCAGCGAGAAATCTTCTCTTCTAATCTGCAATGTCATGCTGAATTATATATACTTTAATAGTTTTTCTGGGGTACAATTTTGACATGGCTCGTTATCTGATGCCATTTTGTCATTGTACGGTTACATTTTACCAGATTCAGTTTCACTCACTCATTTAAAAATATCCTGTTAGGTGGATGAGGGAGCTTTTGAGACAAAGGAAGAGAGAGCTTTGTGGAGCACTTTCACGTCGTTAAAGACTAAAATTCATCCTGGTATCACTCTCTCCTATATGTGACTTCTTGTTTTGTAATGACGAGGTCACATATTTACATAACACTGCTGATTTATTTCCTCCTTTTTTAAACCTTCTGTGTAACTCATATGTTCTCTGTACAGACATGGAAGTAGATGATTTTGTTGAAGCATCGTCTGATCTGTTACAGCCACTAGAGGATTTGTTCAATCACGTGTTTGTGATGGTGGTATGTTCCTTTTTACAACACTATAAATTGACAATAATCTATGACTTGGACAGCTTATAGAAGCATTATATATTCGATGCGATAGGCTTACATATGTATCAGTTTTGCAATTTGTTTTGAGCTTTACGTGCTGGCATATCCTATTTGGTCAGAAACTTAATATAAGCATAGAAGTTAAAAACTTTCTAAATGCTTCCCTTACCCTGAAGTCCATTTTCCTGATCTTCCTTTGGCAGACATGTTCAGAGAGGCCTTAATTTAGATTTAACATAATACAGAGGTTTCAGCAAATCCACAAACAAGATTGTTTGATTCTTTGAGGTGCAAAGCTTGGGCAGTACCACATGCCGTATGTGATTTTACACGTGGCAAAATTTATCCAACACATTAGTAATTCCAACTTTCCATGGGTTACTGGTTTATGTGTGTGAACTTGATATCACTGTGCTACTTTGCTGTTAAACAAACCACGGAATGATCTGTTGACTAACCTCTGTTCTTTATGCATGGTGCAGTTGTTTGAGTGTACTTTCCTTTTTTGTGGGTGCATGTATAAATTTGCGTTCTCTCTCTCTTTCGAAATCTGACTGCAGGAAGATGAAAGAATCAGAAAGAACAGGCTTGCACTACTCAAGAAAATTTCGGACCTTCCAAAGGGAATAGCAGACCTCTCAATTTTGCCAGGATTTTGAAATTATTCGATTTTTCATGTTTATATAAAGTTTGGCCCTTTTCTAAGAGGAGGAAACCAGAGAATATAGTGGACCAATAATCAGCGCATTGATTTTGTAGCAGCAGATCATGTCTCAATAGTGGACCAATAATTTCTCCATTTGTTTCGAAAGGCAATTTTTGCCTCCTCATCTGAAAGTCCAATATGTACTTTCTTCGATCCTATTTATCAACCTGCTCGAGCATGCAAAGTTGAAGGCATAAGACGAATCATCTCCTCAAAATTCTACTGTTGTATAATTTTTTGCTTCTTTGGCTGCATTTTTTTTACAGTTCCTGTTAGATTATTGTGCTTGGTATGTTTTCATCATTCTTTGAGGGGACTGACATTTCAATCTGTATTATGGAACTTTCAACTACAAAGTAATGTGGAGTTTGAACTTTGAAGGGAAAAAATACTAATAACACTTTCCTTATTTAAGTGAGATTATTGTTCCAGGAAATATGGATAATTATGTCAATTTTCTTCTCTTTCTTAAAGGCGTGTCAATTTTCTTTGCTCCCATAAGTATATAGTAAAATCTCGATAAATTTATAACATCGCTTAAATAATGAAATTTTTCAATCTAGAAGTGTAGATTTATTTGAGAACCTTTAATTAATTAAGTGAGTAAAAATTTTATAAACATAATATTTTGAAACTTTTTACGACAACTTGAAAAATATGCATTCAAAGATACTTTTTCTTTGTACTCAATTTGAACTCAACATCATACTATGGCATTAGGTATAATTTTTCATTACGTAGGAATGCTTGAAAGGCTTCTTTACCGTAATAAAATACAATTATCATTTAAATCATTATCATTCTCGATAAAAGTTTGAGTAACTAGTCTTTGTGGGTAAGTCATTCAATCATCATATCATTTTTACTAAGATAATTCAATAGGTGATTGGCATCCATCAATTTTTGTAGTGCGACTAAAATTGGTTTCAATCAATCTATCGCTAAATCAACAACTTCTTGGATATTTATTCTAGTATTTGAAATACAGAATATATGAATTAGATTCAGAATTATTGTAGATTGCCGCGAGAAAAAGCAATATAGCTTTGCCATACACTTGTAATTCGTGAAAGCAATAATTTTTTTCTCGATCTCAATATTGTTATTTTATAGTGAGTTCACTGTACTTTTCACAGGGGTGAAAGCGTTTCGATTTGGACGGTTTGTGACATATTTTAAACTCAAATCATTTCATGCGATTTGAAATTTTTTCAAACCAAACCAAACCATCTTATTTTTTGAACCGAACCGAACCATAATTTGCGGGTTGGTTCGGATTTAATCCATGGTTTACTTATCGACATTATAATAATATATTTAAAATAAGTTAACATATAAGTTGAAACGAGAACCAATAATGTTAAATGTTAAATTACATTGATTATTCCTACTAAACCCGTGAATAAATTATTTTCAAAGTTTGTTGCTAAAAGATGTTAATAGAACGAATATATCTTTCTTCCTTTTTATTTACAATTTCTTGTTTGCATTTTATATTGTCATATAACGGTTGGTAAAGACAGAGTCACATTCTACTGTAATAGTTTGGTTAAAACTCCTTTCGTTCTACTAGTGAAATGAAATTAATGACTAAATATGATATGTTTAAATGTACAAAGAATAATAGAGTTTAGGCTTATTGGAAATTGACAAATTTTATTCTCTAACTACTTTAAGAAAGTAGAATGTAGTAGTACTAGTAAGGAAACTTTAACATTTTCATACAATCAATACACACTATCATTTGTTCTTTCTAAACCACAAACAAGTTCATTAATCACCTAGATACACAAATAGTAATTTTTTTTTTTATCTGAATCATAACTCACAAGTGCATAATAAGTTCAAAAACAACAAATAAAAGATAGAACAACGGAAAAAATTGACTTGAATGAGAATCTGAGACTTATCAAGAGAGAAATTGTGATTCGAGTAGAAATTAGCAGACCAACAAACAAAAGGCGACTAATGATTTGCGATTGGGAATCGGGTTTTATTCAGTAGTAGTAGGCGAGCGTCAAATGTTTGAGAAATGAGAGTTTAGGATAGGACTTCTGAAGTTGTGGGCGTGATTTGCTGTCGTAATTTTGTTAAATTATGATTTGGATTGTTGAAGATATACTTTTTTGTTTCATTTCATATGATTTGTGAATAATTTTAGATTAGATATCAAGTCAAGAAATGTATTGTGGACTTATAAAATCATCGGCCAATAATGATGAACTTAATTTACTTTATATGATTATTTCAGTAGGCTGATTGTAATTTGTATTGCTAAATTGGAATTTTTTTTCTAAAAAGTGAAAACTACAAAATTTATAAGTTAATAAAAATAATTTTTTAATTACAAAATTTAAAAAACAGTTCATAAGGCTTAAATAGTATCTAGTTATACATC
>CAIGRK010250852.1:0-13581 GCA_903798315.1 Fraxinus greggii | reverse complement strand
TGATTATCTATAAAAAAAAAAGAATTTTAAATTAGTGGATCCCTTCCTTGACATGTTCCTTTTGATATTGCAGTTGGTGGCACGATTGACTAAGGACATTGTTGAGATATATCAAATATGCAACCCTCAATTCAGTTATTCGGAAGAATTGAATCCCAAGAGGTTCTTGACATCTCCATCCACTGGGGTGTTGAATGATGGCTGTGATAATGCGAATTCAGACTTGATTCTTACTGTAAATTTACCGTTGGTAAATTTGGAGACACAGCGAAGGTTAATTTTATTTAATTATTGCTCTTTTATTGATTATAACGTACTTCACATCTCCATATTAGGATTTGATAGGAAGATCTTTGTCATCGTCATCAATGGCCAGTTGGGGATGGGAACTGCATTATTTAGTGGTTGCTAATTATGGATGTAATAATTATAAAGCGACGTAGACATCTTGTAAATCAATATAGATACAGACTTCTTTCTTGTTATTTGTCTTATGTATTTCAGCTTGGATATCCACAATGTTGCTTATATTCTGATGCCAGTGTCAAATACAGTCTTAATTTTGGGCACTTGGATTCTTATTAATCGTAGGATGATCTAGAGAATCTTCTATAAGAATTTGACGAAAATTTGTGCGTTCAGTTTTCGAGGTATAGCAAATATATAATGGAGAAGTTTGACAGGAGACATGTCTTGTTATTTCCTCAGAAATTTGTACATGTGGCTAGTGCTTCAGAAGTGTGGCATATGTAGGAGACTGACATCTGATATTGAAAGTTCACACATCAAGATTCGTGTTGTACGCAGGTATAACGTGGTGTCAGAAGAGTAAGGGTAACCTAGGTTATTTGTTCATGCATGTGCAGGATGGGAATTCTTATACATAATGGGTTTTTCTGTAACTACTGCTTATTCAATACCTTTTTGCCTGGAATGACTATATGAAACGAACTATTGTCTTGTAGTAAAGAACCAAGTATGATTGAGTAAAGATAGGAAGGTGATAATATTTTGCTCTCCACAAATCCAATAAGCTATCGGGTTTACCTTGTGTTTGAACATCTCATATGTGTTACTGTCTGTTCTTGGGTAGGTTGATATATTGTTGTTGAACTTGGGGAAGCTGACTGGAATATTTGTCTAGAAACTTCAGGCCAAAGTTTTGGTGGCCCAAATTTAATTGTTTGACTGATTGGGGTAACAGAATATTTGGGTTGAGATATGGATGCACAAAACGTGCTGATAAAAGAGGCTAGCTGGCCCCAATGAAGATATACAATAACCATGATCAGAATTTTATTGAGGCGGAAACTGTTGTGCTACTTGAAGAATTACAGGGAAATGCCTTCTTGGATTTGATCTGTTGTGGAAATCCTGGAATTTGTCTTTTATTTTATTGATGACTCCTTTTGGTGAACAACTGTAAATATGTCCACGAAGGACCTTTTTGGGAAGATATGATCCTTGGAGAATTCAGTTTGCCGTGTCAGTGAGTGCGGGGTTGGGTTTTGTTTTTTTTTTTTTTAAAAAGAGAGGAAAATATAGGGATTCAAAATTGTTGATCTCGTTTGAGTGAGAAATAAGCAATTTCCCTTTATGTAAATTAGATAACTGCTGAAGAGGAAAGGGAAATCTTCTGACATATTCTAGTAATACATGTTATTTATTTGGTCTCTGTTATTCTGATGTTGCATCCCGTAAGCTTGATCAGACCTGTTATTTTGTTATTGTGCTCAATAGAATAAATATTCTCAAAAGTAATTAAAATTGCAGTTCATAAACAGAATGGGAGCTTCTAGTGTAAGCAAATCTACGTTTATACTTGCATGGACAAATCTCTGACATGTAGATAATGGCTCAAGACCTTAGTCATACAAGGTGTAAGGGAATTAGAAAGAGTTCCAATCAATTTGTTATTTGGATTGACAGTTAATTGAAGAGAGTTTCTCCTCTCATTTGCTGCTCCACTTCAGGTACCACTGCTGTGGATCTTCTAAATAGGGAGCTTCAGGAGAGAATTGCTTTAGAGTGTCTAGGCACCATTCCCATTTCTTAAATGGAGTGCAATAGTGCATCGTTAAATAATTTATGTAATACTTTTTGTATAACCTAGATATCTAATTTGGAGCTTAAAGAATCCTAGTTCATATTTTTTTAATTCAAGTTTTTGGAATCAGCGTGATTGTTTTCTGGTGTGCAAGTAAATATTTTTTTCATTAGTTACAACCTAGCTTTTATGTAGTGATTCTAGTACTATGAGTTGCCCTCATTTTGGGGTAGAGAGAAATGGGGGAAGATAAAGGAAGTTGGAAATGTGAACATGCTTGTTTCCGCTACGTTCACGTGAAAGAAATTTTGTTCCTTAACTGTTCAACACACAGCAAAACAGGTCCTATAACTATTCTATAAAATTGAACTTTTAACCTTGTAGGATCTTTGTATCATACCAAATTGTTTTAACATTTCCATTTCATCCAACCCATTCTAATCATATGCATTTCATTCTCATCAAGTCTTCCTTCCTCTCTTTACGCCTAAAAGATTAATGAAAAAAGAATATTTTCCTACGCTATATTTCTCGTCAAAGGTTACTTTCTCTTCTCTTCCTTCCCTTCTTTGAAAACTTACAGTGCATCACTTCTGTTTAATGAATTGTTATTTTCTCTGGTTTTTTGCAGATACATTGTGAAAGACATGCTTGGCCACGGAACGTTTGGGCAGGTTGCTAGGTGCTGGGTTGCTGAAACAAGTAGCTTTGTTGCTGTTAAGATAATTAAGAATCTACCAGCTTACTATCAGCAAGCACGTGTTGAAGTGTCAATTTTAACAACTGTAAGGCCTTCTTATGCTGGATTGTCATTTTCTTTTATTTGAATCTCTTTCGCATTTTTTCATTTATTTTTCTTTCCCTAGTTGAATAAGAAGTTTGATCCTGAAGATAAGAACCATATTGTTCGAATATATGATTATTTTGTGCATCAACGACACCTGTGCATCGCTTTTGAGCTTCTTGACACAAATCTGTAAGTCGTTCTATTGTTAATTAATTTCTCTTAAAAAAAAAAACATTTATATTATTTTGGATTACGTATTGTAATTATGCTTCATTGCTTGATATTTTCTCATTAGGTATGAGCTTATAAAGTTGAACCATTTTAGGGGATTGTCATTGAGCATTGTGCAGCTATTCTCAAAACAGGTTATTCATTGTTTTTTGCTTCAGATTAATGTTGTTTTAAGAAAGTCGTTCCCTTCAACGGTCATCATTTTTGTAACAGTGTTATAAAAATACTTTCACCTTTATATTCTAGATATTGCGTGGACTTGCTCTGATGAAAGATGCTGGCATAATTCATTGTGATTTAAAACCGGAAAACATTCTTTTGTGCACAAGGTTGGCTACTCCTTTGATGATCTTCGACAGTTGGACCTGGTATTTTGCATCTTGTTTCTCTTCATTTGCAATAATAATTCCATGAAATTGACAGTGTAAAGCCAGCAGAAATCAAAATCATAGACTTCGGATCAGCATGTACGGAAGATCGTACAGTCTATTCTTATATTCAGGTAAAATACTAGATTTCAATAAGACTTCAATTTTTTAATCTATTGTTGACATGTTATCCATGATGATGTTTCTATGCAGAGCCGGTACTATAGATCTCCTGAAGTTGTTCTTGGATATCAGTATCCTTGTATATGCAGTCAAGCATTTATTTCCCACTTTAATCCCTTCACATTGACTGTGGCCACTCAGTGTGGTTGAACTAGATGCGCCCAGAAACATCTTCACTCCGTTTATTTTTCTGGTGCAGGGGGTCTAATGACTCAAAAAGTATTCTATGTTTTACATCATGCTTTGAGACTTTAACATAGCCCAGATATACTACAGCTATTGACATGTGGTCATTTGGCTGCATAGTTGCTGAATTGTTTCTAGGACTTCCACTGTTCCCAGGAGCTTCGGAGTTTGATCTTCTGAGGAGGATGATTAAGATATTAGGGTAATGCTACTCTGTTTGCCTTGGAATTTAGTAACTCTATTCCTAGCTGTCTAAATTGTTTTCTGATCTAGTGATACATTCATCTGTTTTTCTTGGATTCCTTGTCTATATTATCTTTTTGCAAGCAAGAAGTAAAAGTTATACAATCTCATTTCGATGTTGGGGTTAAGAGTTTCTTTAAACCTTCTATCTATCATGAAATAAGTGAAGAAAAGATGGAAAAAGAAGGGCTTTGAAGGTCAAGGGAGCTAATGGAGAAAACAGATGTTCTGTTCTAGTTGATGTTTTCATTTGTTCTTTATAATCCTTTGTTTCTATTGTAATTTTTTGGAGACACGTGAGTTTAATGATCACGTTGATGGATGCTTATGAGTTGTTTGGGGGTAAGCAATTAATATGCATGGGTTCCTCCCATCTCCATGCTAAAATGAATAAAATACTTGTGGAAAAACCAGTCAGTTAAAATATGGTGCTTATTTCATCTGGCATGTGGCACTCTTCCATGGATGTAAACATGTAAATATCTAATGAGGAAAAATTCAGTTCGAGGTTTTCCGTAACTTATACAGTATTAGGACAGGATGTAATGTGAAAATAATTGTTAGAATGGAATGTAGATGGCTAGGACTTGGGTGCATGTTTTGGAGTCCATGCAACTTCCTATCTTGAGATAAAAATGGAACAATATATTTTAAAGTAGATATTTATTCTGAAGTTAAATTGGCCTGACCTTCATTTCCGTGGCATCATCGGACATTTCCTCCCTCATGTGCCATGTAAATAATTATGCTCAACTTCAGATTGGATATTGATAGAATTTTAAGCCTTACATGATTGTACAACATTATATGGATTACAAATTGGAGATTAGCATTGATGTCTCTATTTCAAAATTTTTGTTCAATATGATGATCATATTATGCCCCTGTTTTTCACCTCACATTTTATGGGACTCACAATTTTTATTAATTTTTCAACCACACATTTCATCAACGTTAATCTAAATCTACTAAAAAACTGATTTTTAGCTAAACCAAACATGGCTTATATGCACAACATGCGTTGTTCCACATACTTATCTATATAGGTGTTATATAGTCCTCTTTAATGGCTTGGTCATACACAATTTGAAATTCATAGGGGCCAGCCCCCTGACGGTATACTACGGAAGGCCAAAAACACTAGCAAGTTCTTTAAACTCGTAGGGAGCATCAAGCATGAAGAGAGTTGCCAAATTCCTACAAGTAATTATAGCATGTACCAAGTTTTGGCAGAAGAAGAATACGAAGCTGTGAGTACTTCTCTGAGACTTTGAATTGAAGTGCTTTTGTGTAATTGATGACACTACAACTTATGGTAGATTGAGAGATTGTGATGTTCCCTCACCATATTCACTCTGTTCAGTAACTTTCTGCATCTCAAATCACAAGTATCAATAATTTTGTTTATTCAATTTGTTGTATATAATCAAATTTCTACCTTGAGATTTATTCCCTTTTCTCATAAGTATGATACAAAGTTATACCACCCATGTGCAAAAGATACTTTTTCTGTACCCTGAGCAACTGTCAGGGTGATCTTCATTCAGAGAAAGGCTGTACCTATGAAAAGTGCAATTGTTTATTCTCTTAAAATCGGAAATATGAAAAATTAGGCATCCTGGAAATTTCCTGGTTTTGTTTTCTTTTCCTTCTGTGTATACTCCAATTGAACAACTATCCAGTCATATCGAGCCCTAAGTTCAAATAGTGATGTCCCATGTATGCAGCCACTTCCCTGTGCCGTGGATTCAGTTGATTGTTCTTCTCTCGGCACAGGTCCAATTCCTTGTGTTTTCCCTGAAGTGATCACCAACTTTATCCTTAATTCTGATACTAAAAGTTTTTATTTCTTGACTACTGTATTTGGGTCGACATAGTTGTTTAATTTTTATTTATTTTTTATCTCGTCTTGCTGTTTATTTCAGAGGGAGTCAAAAAAACCATCAATTGGGAAGGAATACTTTAATCACATGAACCTTGAAGCTATTGTCACAAAGTACCCTTATAGGAAGAATTTGGCAGAGGAAGATATTGTTAAAGGTCAGATTTCTTATTTCTTGAAGAAAAGAAGACGCGCAAGACCATAACACTACTGTATTGAAAATGTTAGTTCATTTTTATTTTATTTTAGTTTTTGAAAAAAGAATTACTGACAATATAGTATATGATAATCTTTACAGAGAGTCAAATACGATTATCTCTGATTGATTTCTTAAGGGGGCTTGTTGAGTTTGATCCAGCAAAACGGTGGTCACCATTGCAGGTTATTGAACTTTTTCCACCTGTTGAAGTAATTGAAGTACTTTTTGGATTATGATGGGATGGTTGATTATTAGTATTCAATATCTTGATCAGTCCATAAATCATCTTGTACTGAAGTTGTATCAAGTGTCCCTTTTCCGATTACGAGAAATCTTTCTTGCAAATGACAGAAATTTTGAAAGATTCCAAAATCAAAATCAGTGGAGGAGAACTCAAAGATGCAAAAAAATTCTCAATTTGTTTACTAAAGATATTAGGGTTTTTTATATTGAACACAGAGCACTAGAGTTCATTTTAATAAATCCTGCACTATAAAAAAGGTTCTGTGACGTAAAGATATACGTTTAAAATTCAAGAGAGACTGAACCTACCGAAGTTAAGGCGTCACATATGCGTGTAATTGTGTGAGTGCATGTGACTGAGCAAATACAAAGAATGATTACGAAGACCTCATTGGATGTAGCACACTAGTTACATACGTCACTCCCCGACATGTAGAACACTGTTGGAAGATTTGACTTTTCTTGTTAACAAATCTTACTCAAGCTGGTTTTTTATTTTTTCCTTATGTAGGATAGTCTAGTTTTCTTCTCTTTGTACAAGTGTGGTGTCTTTATATGTCAAATTATGGTAGGTAATCGTAAGGAAGATTTTGGTAGGTAGATTCAACTTTCATATATTGATTATTTGTAACCATATAAATAGGGTTTTTTTTTTACTTCTTTGAATTTGTAATTCAAAAGATAGAACAGTATACATGGTGCGTTTAACTTTTTAATATCATTGCTCTATTAACAATTTTCTTGCAAATATATGTTGGTTTAAGTTTGCGCGATGGTCAGGGTGAATTTATATGCTTCATGAGAGTAATGAACCAGCTACGTGTGACTAATGGGTTTGCAATGTTTGATATGTAATGTAAGGGATTTTTTTATTTTTTTGTGAGGCGTCCGGAGGGTGTATCCATATACAGAAGGTATAAAGTTCAGAGCTGCTAAGAGACAGCAGAAGGTGCTATAAAAGCAATAAGTTTCTAATCTTTCAAAGCCCTCTTCTCTACTCCAGAAAAATAAATTTCCAGGAGGGAAGTAAATTTCACTCTTTAAGCAAATAAATGTTTGCTTTAGTTCCCTTCCAGGATGCTTTAGTTCCCTTCCAGGACCATATTGTTAGGCTGGGTCAAATGTAGACAAGAGCCCAGTTGCCATGTCTATTTTGTTAAAACACTTTCCATGTCAAACTGTCAAATTTTAGAAAGGTTGAATAGTTGATTATCTCATTTTTAGTATTTTTCTGGCTACTAGGCCAGGTGTATGCAATTCATAACCTCCAAAATGTGAAATGTGATGTTGGTTTAACTTCTGATATCTTTATATATTTGTTTGATAACTTAACTTTGGTAAAGGTTTCCAGCCTTTTAATAAGTTTCACTAGAAACAATTTTTACTTAAAATGGCAGTTTGATAGAGGCCTCCTCGATTTTGAAGTGGAACATATTTTACAATTGAAGTGACTAATGATCTTCATGGCTGCATAAGATTGATTATTCTATTTTTTTCTCTGCAGGCTTCAAAACATCCTTTTGTGACTGGAGAACCTTTTACAAGTCCTTATAAACCTGCTCCAGAGACACCTCGTGTGGTGAGTAATTTTTTGTTTGATTGACTTTTATTGGTTCCGTTTGATTTACTCAATGGCATATTAATGCACTAGAAGCCGTGTTCATGAATAGTTTCAGCAATATGTGCATTTTGACTTTCCCTTGTATTGCTTATGTTGCATGTTTCCTGATTTGTACTTTTTCTTTTGTAGCCCGTCTCTCAAAATGTTAAGGTGGACCATCATCCAGCTGGTGGGCATTGGTTTGCTGCTGGTCTCTCCCCTAATGTGAGCAAGCTACTTCTTGGTATTCTTCTGTTTTCATTTATATGAATGTTGTTAACGCTTGAATAATCATCTTGCTTTACCTCGTTATGTAGATTTCAGGCAGGAACCAAGTTATGATGCCAAATACCCAGCGTTATCAAGTCATGTCTTATGTGCACGCCGGTAGTTATGGTAGTCTGGGAAGCCATGGTAGCTACAATGATGGCATGGGGCTAGGAAGCAGCTATGGGAGCTATGGTGATAATAGTGATTTGCCTGCATTTTATTCTCCAGTGGGTCCATCAGGAATGAATATCTATGCACAAAGTTCAATTCTTGGAAGTAGTCCTGACGCGAGGCGGATCATGCATTTCCCTCATGGGAATGGGGTTGGTTTCAGCCCTGGAAATTTTGTACCCATGTCCCTTGGCTCTAGTCCTTCACAATTTACTCCGCCTAGCTCATATTGTCAGATTTCTGCTGGTTCACCTGGACATTATGGTCCTACTTCCCCTGTAAGAGGCAATTGTCATGGATCACCTTTGAGAAAAGTGGCAGCAGGCAGTCATTATAACAGAAGAAAGAGCTGGGCATATCCTGGGAGTGTACAATGTCAAGATAATATATCATCTTCTAGCTGCCAAGGGCGCATTTCAGACACTACCGTCTCTAGCCATGCTGAGATGAACTCTCATGCCTTCGCTAGTGTTCCGTTACATTTACAGCCTAATTCAAATACAGCGACCTGGAGGCTACAACAAGGAGGCAGTAGTATAACTCCTGGTTACTCTTCTCACAATATTGTGAATTCGTCAACAGTTGGTGCCCATATGCCACCTGCCAGAGGGTGTGGAAGTAACAGGTCTGAAGCTAGTACCTCAGTACCCGATCCAGGAGATTGGGATCCTAATTACAGGTAAAGGTCTAGGCTTGCAGCTGTTATATAAGTTTGTGAGTAATTTTATTATAACTAGTTTGCTTTCAGAACTAATAGTAAACATCAATACATCAATTATGTAGACACCGATGGTTATTCGGTTTAGGTCTATAATTTCAAGATATATTTCTACATTATATTGTTTATATTGACTTAATACGTGCAAACAATTTTTGGCACAATTTCAAATATCTGATAAAATACCAACCTCACGATAAATGCTATGAGATGAATGCTGTAGGTTAACTCTGTTCCTAAGTTCTTTAAGCATTCATATTTTGCCATCTTACCAAGATGAAGTGAAATAGTAATTTTGCAGAATGAAAAATTATAGAAGTTGCAGATCGGATTTTTGATTATGAAGGTGCCGTGATATGGTCTTGAAGGTAAAAAATGATAGAGGAATGCTGGTAGTGTGGTGCTGAAAATATTCTTGCAAAACTGTTCATTTTAGATTTTGAGCCCCTCTGCGGTAGATGCTATTTAACCTATTAAACAGAGAATGTGGAGGGTCTCCTCTGATGGGTGTGCCTTTCATTAGGGAATTTAGCGCCGTTTAGTTGTTACTATTGCTGGAGACATCAAAATTATCCTCTATAATGCACTCTTTTGATTTTGTTCTCTTTAAGTTCATCCACCATAAAATTTCCTCCTTGCACTTGTTCAAGGAAATGACCGGGCCATTGCATTTCCTATAAAAATTGGTTGTACTAGATAGCAGAATTACATGGGGTGAAGCTAGAGTCCTCGATTCTATGGAAAGAATAAGCTCTCCTACCTAAGTGACCTTTATCCTTAGTTTTGATCAAATGCACTCATGGAAGCATCAAGGGGATTCTAAACCCTAAAATTATCTGCCTCTTTAAGTGCATTAAACTTAAAATTTCTGAATTACCCTGGCCTCCTCTCCTACTAACGCCATCATCTAGGGACGCAATAGCTGGAACAAATAATATGTTGAAGACAAAATTAAAATAATTAAATTTGTTCCCTCTCTAACAGTTTAAACTTTTAGAACTAGACGATATGGTTTAACAAGGATATCAAGCCTTGGCTCTTCCTATTTATGAAAATTGTGCACATATTAGACTTTGGATGGAAAATTGAATTTGGGCTGAACACGGGGAGACGTTTTGAAGTCAAACTTTAAATAAATATGTCTCCTATCTAATATCTTAATTTTTTAGGTGAGATGATTTAACATAATATAATTCAAAAACCATAAGCATCAATCAACATATCTACCCTCTCTATTTTCTTTGCAGGATTTCATTGCTATGGACATTATCTTCTCTCCTTGCTACTGACCACCCGTCTCTTCCCTTGCAACCAGTTAGGAAACTAGTCCATTGACCCTTGCTGATGTCGTGACTATAAACGTGTTTTGGATCTTTCATTGTATAAAACTTAAAACCTAGTCAATACGAATTAGGCTCGATCACCGTAGAGTTAGGAACATTGACCCCTCCCCACCCATCGCAATACTATCTAGCAATTTGAACTGTCTATTAGCCTTTGGTTCTGTTCTAAAAGGGTTCTCTATGGGTTGAGCCTTATATTTAACAATTAATAACAATACTCAGTATTACCACCATGTTTGCACCTCCAAAAATTTACTTTTTCTACTTATTTATAGTATTTTCAACATAGAATGTTTCTTTGGTAAATAATAGATTTGGTTCCTTGTAGAAAATTTGGCCCCTTTGGCATGTCACACTGCTTGCTTTGCAAGGCTTGATAATGAGCATGCTTGGGAGTGCTTAGATTAAATTTTTAAGTGATTATAAGTTGTAGGGCCTACGGATAAAAAGTTCGTTTGACGAGCTTAAATTATATTTTAAGCTTTGCCAAACATGCTTGATGACTATAAGCATTTAGTATTTGTTGTATGTATAACTTGTTTTATGTTGATGGGTTTTTTATCAGTGAAGAACTACTTTTGCAAGAGGATAGCTCGGATATAAACAGCATGACGACAGAATTCATCAAGGGGATGCATCTTGGTCAGCCTCTAGTTTCTGCAGAGCCCCAGATTGGAGTCTCAAGATTCAACCGCATCACAGATGCAAGCCTTTCAATGCAAAAGTGAGTTTTTTATTATTTCAAATTTCCATATTATGTGCAGTCTACCCCTGCATATACATTTAGTTTATCCTTTCCACTCCATGGGAAAATCTTTCCGCAGTTGGCTTACTGTTAAGTGGGTGGATTTTCTGTCATAATTTGAAAGGCAAGTCATGTCTAGGTACTTCAAAGTTTGGTCATACCTCTTGTATCACCCAAACTGAAGCAGCTGGTTTTTTCATTCATACGCTATAACCCAAAATGAAGCAGCTGGTTTTTTCATTCATACGCTATAACCCAAAATGAAGCCGCTGGTTTTTTCATTCATATGCATATCCTAAGTTTCACAAACCGGAGCCCAATTTATTGGGAGTAACGTCTAGCTCTCCCTTGTTGCATGCATATCTTAAGTATTACAAATTGGGTTGCCAAGATATAGTTTAGTCAAAGTGCCTTTCACTTTTTTCCCCTTTGGTCTCTTAGCAATGTAGATTTATAGTAATTTGTTGTACTGTTTGTTGCATAATTCAGGCCAAATGGGCCGCATGTTCAGGCATTTTCACTTGGCAACGTAGGTAGCACTTCTGGTAACCACGACATGCATGGTGGCTATGCCCACCACATGACAAAGCAATCACATTTCATTCCACAAAATTCTCCTAGCCGTTTGGGCCAGCTACCTAATCAGCGGCATATCCATGGAAGACCCACTGGTTTCCGCGGCAGTGAATGGAATCATTTTAATGTCCAGCCACCTCAATCAAGCTATAATTCTGGGGGTCCTCATTCTCCTCGTGGCAGTGGCATGCAATGGGGTACTCAAGTGAACCCCCCCACCCCCCTCCTCTCTATACACTATTTTATTCCTGCTGGATTTCACTTTGGGTTTCATTGTGTTTGCTGTAGGACGTAGAGGCAATTACCCGGTCTCCAATATTCCATCAGCTTCCCATTCTCAAGGAAGAAAAGACTATGGAAGAACTGCTTAACGTCGAAGAGTAGCTTCTTTCCAATTGCAAGGGATTAGTAGTGTGTGCGAGTGCGCGCTTGTTGAGAATTGATAACCTATATAATATACTAATTTGTTTCACATCTCATACGGGCTCGGGAACAATGTTCATTTATTTTGCCTCAACGAAAATAATATAATATTTATATTCTACATTACATGCTATTGTCCTGTTTTTGCTCTCAAAACAGCATATCAAAAATGCTGGAAACATCACTTCTAACTTAGATATTTTTTTCTTCCCTGGAAATTTGTTGGCTGATTTTTAATTTATATCTTTGTAATGTTCACTTGTTTGTATACGTTAAAGGCCCTTGTTACAGATACATCAAGCCTTACATAATAAGTTACATAATACCACATAATACTCTATCATTGGAAAATACAATCGACTTTTTTATCCAATTGTTTCACTATACATCATTTTTGGGAATACTTTCTGGATGTCCTTTTCTTGACAAATAGCATAATCCTATGTTAAAATCCCATTTTCTGTGCTTTCCCTTTTTGCGTTTTTCTTTAATATTTCCCTCATAAAAAGACATTTGTTAAGGCTATTGAGAAAAGTTAATTGCTTATGATGAAAATTGAACCGACACTTGTGCATAATTCAAGTTTAATAGACAGTTTTCTTGATTTATATCAATGACTACCCAATTCAATAAATCACGATTATTGAATAGTTGCGTAAATTTGATAGTAGTTTTTATAAAAATTTAGATCTAACATTACACGGGTAAATACTATTTGCGGTAACTATATTTTCATTCCATTTGTACAGTTGTAATTTCAATTCTGTATTTCAATTTGGTAACTCTTATCTAATTTTATTAGCAAATGAGAATGTCATTTCCAAGAGTAATTTTTTTTTTTTTTTAGCATTATTATAAATAAGAGTTTAATGTCATCGTAAGATTACTGTCACGTTCACTAACAAAGTTATGATGCATTTTAATCTATTGGAAAATGTGACGGTGAGAGACTTTACTGCTATATTGAAAATTATTTGTAAATCGATTATTATATTTTTAAATGTAACATCGATATAGTGTATTGTGTTTCGTGTCTTTTCATTTTCCGACGAGTATGAATGTGCTAAAAAGCCAATAGAAAAACAAGCAAAATAGGATAATATAATCTAACACCCCCGATACTAACACATTCAAATGGCAACAGATGTGATATTGAATAATATGTTCTAGTAAATATAAGAATATATAAAATCCATTTAATTAGATTATGTGTTATTATTTAAACTAATATTAAACTGATCGTCAAAAGAATAGCTTAATAGGGACAACAAACCGACAAATTTTGTAAGTGGAACTGGGTAGAAAATGGATCCAATATTTAGATTTTAGTTATAGTTTGAATAGGGAACTTTGAAGTGTGTGCACC